>JAGFBZ010002954.1:122500-173812 GCA_018398805.1 Hirundichthys speculiger
GAATCACATCCAGTTTCCGGTTCAGCTCACCAAGAGCAGCAGTCTGAGTGATCACAGCGCGACTCATTCCACACACACAGCAGGCAGGTTGACGGTGTCCAGGATGGCAGCTGCCGTGTAAATTTTCCGATACAGCAGGTATCCGCCAACTCCAAACAGCAGAAATCCTGTGATCATAAATCCCAATAGGTACACTTTGGTGTCCACAATGAACAAGGGGGGCAGACATCCCAGATTCCATCCAAATCCTTGATGTATCCAGCCAGTATTCCATCGGGACCGGAGGACTCTCCTGTGTCCTGTTTTCTCTTCGAGAAAAATTGATTAATTGCATTGAGAAACCAGCTGATCAGATCCATAATTAGAGATTTGAATATTATGCCGAGTGAGGCTCCAAAAAAAGCTCAGACAAGACAAAAGAGAAGCAGCAGGGACAGATAGATGGGAGCTCACAGAAATGCGACTGCCTCCACCGAGAGCAGGAAGCTCTAGAGTCAAGCCGCATGTGTCTCTAGAGTGTGTCCACATGTGTCTCCTGAGGACCTCAGGAGACACATGTCCTCCTGAGGTCCTCCTAAGGTCCTCCTAAGGTCCTCTTAAGGTCCTCCTAAGGTCCTCCTAAGGTCCTCCTGAGGTCCTCCTAAGGTCCTCCTGAGGTCCTCCTAAGGTCCTCCTAAGGTCCTCCTAAGGTCCTCCTAAGGTCCTCCTAAGGTCCTCCTAAGGTCCTCCTAAGGTCCTCCTAAGGTCCTCCTAAGGTCCTCCTAAGTCCTCCTAAGGTCCTCCTAAGGTCCTCCTAAGGTCCTCCTAAGGTCCTCTTAAGGTCCTCCTAAGGTCCTCCTAAGGTCCTCCTAAGGTCCTCCTAAGGTCCTCCTAAGGTCCTCTTAAGGTCCTCCTAAGGTCCTCTTAAGGTCCTCCTAAGGTCCTCCTAAGGTCCTCCTAAGGTCCTCCTGAGGTCCTCCTAAGGTCCTCCTAAGGTCCTCCTAAGGTCCTCCTAAGGTCCTCCTAAGGTCCTCCTAAGGTCCTCCTGAGGTCCTCCTAAGGTCCTCCTAAGGTCCTCCTAAGGTCCTCCTCCTCCTAAGGTCCTCCTAAGGTCCTCCTGAGGTCCTCCTAAGTCCTCCTAAGGTCCTCCTAAGGTCCTCCTAAGGTCCTCCTAGGTCCTCCTAAGGTCCTCCTAAGGTCCTCCTAAGGTCCTCCTAAGGTCCTCCTAAGGTCCTCCTAAGGTCCTCCTAAGGTCCTCCTAAGGTCCTCCTCCTCTAAGGTCCTCCTAAGGTCCTCCTAGGTCCTCCTAGGTCCTCCTAAGGTCCTCCTAAGGTCCTCCTAAGAGGTCCTCCTCCTAAGGTCCTCCTAAGGTCCTCCTAAGGTCCTCCTAAGGTCCTAAGGTCCTAAGGTCCCTAAGGTCCTCCTAGGTCCTCCTAAGGTCCTCCTAAGGTCCTCCTAAGGTCCTCCTAAGCCTCCTAAGGTCCTCCTAAGGTCCTCCTAAGGTCCTCCTAAGTCCTCCTGAGGTCCTCCTAAGGTCCTCCTAAGGTCCTCCTAAGTCCTCCTAAGGTCCTCCTGAGGTCCTCCTAGGTCCTCCTAAGGTCCTCCTAAGGTCCTCCTAAGGTCCTCCTAAGGTCCTCCTAAGGTCCTCCTAAGGTCCTCCTAGGTCTCCTCCCCAGGGTCCTCCTAAGGTCCCTCCTAAGGTCCTCCTAAGGTCCTCCAAGGTCCTCCTAAGGTCCTCCTAAGTGTCCTCCTAAGGTCCTCCTAGGTCCTCCTAAGGTCCTCCTCCTAAGGTCCTCCTCCTAAGGTCCTCCTAAGGTCCTCCTGAGGTCCTCCTGAGGTCCTCCTAAGGTCCTCCTAAGGTCCTCCTGAGGTCCTCCTAAGGTCCTCCTAAGGTCCTCCTAAGGTCCTCCTGAGGTCCTCCTAAGGTCCTCCTAAGGTCCTCCTAAGGTCCTCCTAGGTCCTCCTAAGGTCCTCCTAAGTCCTCCTGAGGTCCTCCTAAGGTCCTCCTAAGGTCCTCCTAAGGTCCTCCTGAGGTCCTCCTAAGGTCCTCCTAAGGTCCTCCTAAGGTCCTCCTGAGGTCCTCCTAAGGTCCTCCTAGGTCCTCCTAAGGTCCTCCTAAGGTCCTAGGTCCTCCTAAGGTCCTCCTAGGTCCTCCTAGGTCCTAGGTCCTCCTAAGGTCCTCCTAAGGTCCTCCTAAGGTCCTCCTAGGTCCTCCTAGGTCCTCCTGAGGTCCTCCTGACCTCCTAGGTCCTCCTAAGGTCCTCCTAAGTCCTCCTAAGTCCTCCTGAGGTCCTCCTGAGGTCCTCCTGAGGTCCTCCTAGGTCCTCCTAGGTCCCTCCTCCTAAGGTCCTCCTAAGGTCCTCCTGAGGTCCTCCTGAGGTCCTCCTGGTCCTCCTAGGTCCTCCTAAGGTCCTCCTAAGGTCCTCCTAGGTCCTCCTAAGGTCCTCCTAGGTCCTCCTAGGTCCTCCTAGGTCCTCCTGAGGTCCTCCTAAGGTCCTCCTAAGGTCCTCCTAAGGTCCTCCTGAGGTCCTCCTGAGGTCCTCCTAGTCCTCCTAAGGTCCTCCTAGGTCCTCCTCCTGAGGTCCTCCTAAGGTCCTCCTAAGTCCTCCTAAGGTCCTCCTCCTCCTAAGGTCCTCCTAAGGTCCTCCCCTCCTAAGGTCCTCCTGAGTCCTCCTAAGGTCCTCCTAAGGTCCTCCTAGGTCCTCCTAAGGTCCTCCTAAGGTCCTCCTAAGGTCCTCCTAAGGTCCTCCTAAGGTCCTCCTAAGGTCCTCTTAAGGTCCTCCTAAGGTCCTCCTAAGGTCCTCCTAAGGTCCTCCTAAGGTCAAGGTCCTCCAAGGTCCTCCTGAGGTCCTCCT
Source organism: Hirundichthys speculiger (assembly GCA_018398805.1). Taxonomy (NCBI): domain Eukaryota; kingdom Metazoa; phylum Chordata; class Actinopteri; order Beloniformes; family Exocoetidae; genus Hirundichthys; species Hirundichthys speculiger. The sequence continues at coordinate 125,335 of JAGFBZ010002954.1, forward strand.
AAGGTCCTCCTAAGGTCCTCCTAAGGTCCTCCTAAGGTCCTCCTAGGGCACCATGTGTCATGGTTTGCAGAGGGCTGAAGGAGGACCAGAGAGCAGGAGATCTCAAAACAAAAAGGTTTATTTCCAAAAACATAAAAGTTCGATGATCAAAAACAAAAACATCCAAAATGTAAAAATACAAAAACATAAACTTATCTTAATCTAGAGATGAGAGGAAAAACGAACAGGACTGCAAACATGAACTCACGACAATGGACCCACAGAGAACAGGAGAAAATGACAAGACTTAAATACACAGAGGAACAAACGAGAGGCAGGTGGTAATCACACACACACGGAGACACCTTTATACACACACACACACAGAGACACCTTTATACACACACACACACGGAGACACCTTTATACACACACACACATGGAGACACCTTTATACACACACACACACATGGAGACACCTTTATACACACACACACACGGAGACACCTTTATACACACACACACCATGGAGACACCTTTATACACACACACACACATGGAGACACCTTTATACACACACACACACGGAGACACCTTTATACACACACACACGGAGACACCTTTATACACACACACACACACACACACATGGAGACACCTTTATACACACACACACGGAGACACCTTTATACACACACACACACACCTGGAGACACCTTTATACACACACACACACCTTTATACACCTTTTATACACACACACACATGGAGACACCTTTATACACACACACACACATGGAGACACCTTTATACACACACACATGTAGACACCTTTATACACACACACACATGGAGACACCTTTATACACACACACACACACGGACACCTTTATACACACACACACACCTTTACACACACACAGGAGACACCTTTATACACACACACATGGAGACACCTTTATACACACAACACACGGAGACACCTTATACACACACACACACACACGGAGACACCTTTATACACACACACACACACATGGAGACACCTTTATACACACACACACACGGAGACACCTTTATACACACACACACACACCTTTATGGAGACACCTTTATACACACCACACACACGGAGACACCTTTATACACACACACACACACCTGGAGACACACCTTTATACACACACACACACATGGAGACACCTTTATACACACACACACACACCTGGATACACACACACACATGGACACACTTATACACACACACACATGGACACCTTTATACACCACACACATGGAGACACCTTTATACACACACACACACACACATGTAGACACCTTTATACACACACACACATGTAGACACCTTTATACACACACACACATGGAGACACCTTTATACACACACACACACACATGGAGACACCTTTATACACACACACACACACAGGAGACACCTTTATACACACACACACATGAGACACCTTTATACACACACACACACGGAGACACCTTTATACACACACACACAGACACCTTTATACACACACATGGACACCTTTATACACACACACACATGGAGACACCTTTATACACACACACACATGGAGACACCTTTATACACACACACACACACACACACATGGAGACACCTTTATACACACACACACGGAGACACCTTTATACACACACACACATGGAGACACACCTTTATACACACACACACATGGAGACACCTTTATACACACACACATGGAGACACCTTTATACACACACACACATGACACCTTTATACACACACACACATGTAGACACCTTTATACACACACACACATGGAGACACCTTTATACACACACACACACACTGGAGACACCTTTATACACCACACACACATGGAGACACCTTTATACACACACACACACACACACCCACACATGGAGACACCTTTATACACACACACACACATGTAGACACCTTTATACACACACACACACACACACACACATGTAGACACCTTTACACACACACACACATGGAGACACCTTTATACACACACACACACGGAGACACCTTTATACACACACACACATGCAGACACCTTTATACACACACACACACACACACACACACACACACACACACACGGAGACACCTTTATACACACACATGTAGACACCTTTTATACACACACACACACGGAGACACCTTTACACACACACACACAGACACCTTTATACACACACACACATGGAGACACCTTTATACACACACACACATGGAGACACCTTTATACACACACACACACGGAGACACCTTTATACACACACACACACCGGAGACACCTTTACACACACACCACACAGAGACACCTTTATACACACACACACATAGGAGACACCTTTATACACACACACACATGGAGACACCTTTATACACACACACACATGGAGACACCTTTATACACACACACACATGGAGACACCTTTACACACACATGGAGACACCTTACACACACTTAGACACCTTTATACACACACACACACGGAGACACCTTTATACACACACACACGGAGACACACTTTATACAACACACACATGGAGACACCTTTATACACACACACACACGGAGACACCTTTATCACACACCACACACCTTTAGACAACACACACAGACACCTTTATACACACACAGACACTTTACACCACACACACACTACACCTTTATACACACACACCATAGAGACACCTTTATACACACACCACACATGGAGACACCTTTACACACACACACACATGGAGACACACTTTATACACACACACACATGGAGACACCTTTATACACCCACACACACGGAGACACCTTTATACACACACACACATGTAGACACCTTTATACACACACACACACCTTTATACACGGAGACACCTTTATACACACACACACATGGAGACACCTTTATACACAACACACCGGAGACACCTTTATACACACACACACGGAGACACCTTTATACACACACACACACATGTAACACACACACCTTTTATACACACACACACCACACACCCACACACACATGGAGACACCTTTATACACACACACACACACCACACACACACGGAGACACCTTTATACACACACACACACAGAGACACCTTTATACACACACACACACATGGAGACACCTTTATACACACACACACATGTACACCTTTATACACACACACACACACGGAGACACCTTTATACACACACACACATGGAGACACCTTTATACACACACACACATGGACACACCTTTATACACACTTTATACACACACACACACAGACAACATGGAGACACCTTTATACACACCACACACATGGAGACACACCTTTATACACACACACACACACCACACACATACACACCTTTATACACCCACACACACACTGAGACACCTTTATACACAGAACACACACACACATGGAGACACCTTTATACACACACACACAGGAGACACCTTTATACACACACACACATGGAGACACCTTTATAACACACACACACACACAAGGAGGACACCTTTATACACACACACACATGGAGACACCTTTTATACACACACACGGAGACACCTTTATACACACACACACACACACACATGGAGACACCGGAGAGACAACCTTTATACACACACACACACGGAGACACCTTTATACCCACACACACATGAGACACCTTTATACACACACACACACACCATTAACACACCTTTATACACACCACACACGGAGACCTTTATACACACACACATGGAGACCACACACACACAGGAGACACCTTTTATACACACCACACGGAGACACCCTTTATACACACACAGACACCTTTTTGGAGACACCTTTAAACACACCACACATACACAACACACACACATGGAGACACCTTTATACACACACACACACAGTTAGAGACACCACACACACACAGGAGACACCTTTAATACACACACACACACATGGAGACCCCTTTTATACACACACACACATGGAGACACCTTTATACACACACACACACACACACCTGACACCTTTATACACACACACACAGGAGACACCTTTATACACCACACACACACACACACACGGAGACACCTTTATACACACCACATGGACACCTTATACACACCCACTGGAGACACCTTATACACACACACATGGAGACACCTTTATACACACACACACATGGAGACACCTTTATACACACACACACATGGAGACACCTTTATACACACACACACATGGAGACACCTTTATACACACACACACATGGAGACACCTTTATACACACACACACATGGAGACACCTTTATACACACACACACACAGGAGACACCTTTATACACACACACACACACACAGGACACCTTTACACACACACACACGGAGACACCTTTATACACACACACACACACTGGAGACACCTTTATACACACACACACACACACATGGAGACACCTTTATACACACACACACATGGAGACACCTTTATACACACACACACACATGGAGACACCTTTATACACACACACACATGTAGACACCTTTATACACACACACACACATGGAGACACCTTTATACACACACACACACATGGAGACACCTTTATACACACACACACACGGAGACACCTTTATACCACACACACACATGGAGACACCTTTATACACACACACACATGGAGACACCTTTATACACACACACACATGGAGACACCTTTATACACACACACACACGGAGACACCTTTTACACCACACACACGGAGACACCTTTATACACACACACACACTTTACACACACACACACACACCATGGAGACACCTTTTATACACACACACAAGACACACACACACACCTGGAGACACCTTTACACACACACACACAGGACACCTTTATACACACACACACATAGAGACACCTTTATACACACACACACGGAGACACCTTTATACACACACACACATAGAGACACCTTTATACACACACACACACGGAGACACCTTTATACACACACACACATGAGACACCTTTATACACACAAATACACACACACACATGGAGACACCTTTATACACACACACACACACCTGGAGACACCTTTTTATACACACACACACACACACCTGGAGACACACCTTTATACACACACACACACATGAGACACCTTTATACACACACACACATGGAGACACCTTTATACACACACACATATTTATACACACACACATGGAGACACCTTTATACACACACACACACATGGAGACAACCTTTATACACACACACACACACATCACCACACACATGGGACACCCTTTATACACACACACACACACCTGGAGACACCTTTATACACACACACACATGGAGACACCTTTATACACACACACACACACATTTTATACACACACACATGGAGACACCTTTATACACACACACACACGGAGACACCTTTACACACACACACACACACACACACATGGAGACACCTTTACACACACACACACACCTTTACACACCACACATGGAGACACACATACACACACACACACACCTTTATACACACACACACACGGAGACACCTTTATACACACACACACACACATACACACACCACACACACGGAGACACCTTTTTATACACACACACACACATTGAGACACCTTTATACACACACACACACACGGAGGAGACACCTTTATACACACACACACACACACCTTTATACACACACACACACATGGAGACACCTTTATACACACACACACATGGAGACACCTTTATAACACACACACTGGAGACACCTTTATTACACACACACAGGAGACACCTTTTATACACACACACACATGGAGACACCTTATACACACACACACACAGGACACACCTTTATACACACACACATGGAGACACCTTTATACACACACACACACACACCTTATACACACACACACACGGAGACACCTTTATACACACACACACACGGACACCTTATACACACACACCTTTATACACACACCACACGGAGACACCTTTATACACACACACACGGAGACACCTTTATACACACACACATTTTTATACACACACACACCTGGAGACACACACCACACACACACATGGAGACACCTTTATACACACACACACATGGAGACACCTTTTATACACACACAACATGAGACACCCTTATACACACCACACACACACGAGACACCTTTACACACACCACACACACATGGAGACACCTTACACCTTTATACACACACACACATGGAGACACCTTTATACACACACACACATACACCTTTATACACACACACACACAGACACCTTTATACACACACACATGGAGACCCTTTACACACACACACATGGAGACACCTTTATACACACACACACATGGAGACACCTTTACACACACACATGGAGACACAACACACACATGGAGACACCTTTATACACACCACACACATGGAGACACCTTTATACCACACACACATGGAGACACCTTTATACACACACACACACACACATAGAGACACACTTTATACACACACACACTGGAGACACCTTTATACACACACACACACACACACACAGGAGACACCTTTATACACACACACACATGGAGACACCTTTATACACACACACATGGAGACACCTTTATACACACACACCTTTACACCACACACATGGACACCTTTATATACACACACACACATGGAGACACCTTTATACACACACACACAACACATGGAGACACCTTTATACAACACACACATGGAGACACCTTTACACACACACACACATGGAGACAACCTTTTATACACACACACACATGAGACACCTTTATACACACACACACACATGAGACACCTTTATGGAGACACCTTTATACCACACACACACATGGAGACACCTTTATACACACACACACATGGAGACACCTTTATACACACACACACATGGAGACACCTTTATACACACACACACATGGAGGACACCTTTACACCACACACACACCATGAGACACCTTTATACACACACACACACCTTTATGGAGACACACTTAGACACCTTTACACACACACACATGAGACACCTTTTATACACACACACATGGAGACACCTTTTATACACACACACACACACACACACATGGAGACACCTTTATACACACACACACATGAGACACCTTTATACACACACACATGGAGACACCTTTATACACACACACACACCTGGAGACACCTTTATACACACACACACACACACACACACACATGGAGACACACACACACACATGGAGATTTATACACACACACACACAGGAGACACCACACACACACATGGAGACACCTTTATACACCACACACACACCTTTACACACACACCTGGAGACACCTTTACACACCACACACATGGAGACACCTTTATACACACACACACCTTATACACACACACACACACACACACACACACATGGAGACACCTTTATACACACACACACACACACATGGAGACACCTTTATACACACACACACACATAGAGACACCTTTATACACACACACACATAGACATGAGACACCTTTATACACACACACACATGGAGACACATACACCTTTATACACACACACATGGAGACACCTTATACACACACCACACATGGACACCTTTATACACACACACACATGGAGACACCTTATACACACACACACACATGGAGACACCTTTATACACACACACACATGGAGACACCTTTATACACACACACATGGAGACACCTTTTACACACACACATGGAGACACCTTTATACACACACACACACACATGGAGACACCTTTATACACACACACACATGGAGACACCTTTATACACACACACACACACACATGGAGACACCTTTACCACACACACAGGAGACACCTTTATACACACACACACATGGAGACACCCACCTTTACACACACACACACATGGAGACACCTTTATACACACACACACACACACACACGAGACACCTTTATACACACACACACATGGAGACACCTTTACACACACACACACATGGAGACACCTTATACACACACACATGGAGACACCTTTATACACACACACACATGGAGACACACCTTTATACACACACACACATGGAGACACCTTTATACACACACACACATGGAGACACCTTTATACACACACACACACATGGAGACACCTTTATACACACACACACACACATGAGACACCTTATACACACACACATGGAGACACCTTACACACACAACATGGAGACACTTTATACACACACACACATGGAGACCTTTACACCACACAATGGAGACACCTTACACACACACACACACAGGAGACACACACACACACATTTAGACACCTTTACACACACACACATGGAGGACACCTTTTATACACCCACACAATGGAGACACCTTTATACACACACACACATGGAGACACCTTTATACACACACACACACACATGGAGACACCTTTATACACACACACACACATGGAGACACCTTTATACACACACACATGGAGACACCTTTATACACACACACACATGGAGACACCTTTACACACACACACACACTGGAGACACCTTTACACACACACACACATGGAGACACCTTTATACACACACACACACATGGAGACACCTTTACACACACACATACACACACACACATGGAGACACCTTTATACACACACACACATGGAGACACCTTTACACACACACACACATGGAGACACCTTTACACACACACACATGGACACCTTTATACACCACACACACCTTACACACACACACACACACACATGGAGACACCTTTACACACACACACACATGGAGACACCTTTATACACACACACACATGGAGACACCTTTACACACACCACATGGAGACACCTTTATACACACACACACATGGAGACACCTTTATACACACACACACACATGGAGACACCTTTATACACACACACACATGGAGACACCTTATACACACACACACATAGAGACACCTTTACACACACACACACATGGAGACACCTTTATACACACACACACATGGAGACACCTTTACACACACACACACATGTAGACACCTTTATACACACACACACACATGGAGACACCTTTATACACACACACACACGGAGACACCTTTATACACACACACACACATGGAGACACCTTTACACACATTTATACACACACACACACACATGTAGACACCCTTATACACACACACACATGGAGACACCTTTATACACACACACACATGGAGACACCTTTATACACACACACACATGGAGACACCTTTATACACACACACATGTAGACACCTTTATACACACACACATGGAGACACCTTTATACACACACCACATTTACACACACACACATGGAGACACCTTTATACACACACACACACCACATAGGAGGACACCTTTATACACACACACACAACAGAGACACCTTTATACACCACACACATGGAGACACCTTTATACCACACACACACATGTAGACACCTTTATACACACACACACACATGGAGACACCTTTATACACACACACACATGGAGACACCTTTATACACACACACACACATAGACACCTTTATACACACACACACATGGAGACACCTTTATACACACACACACACATGGAGACACCTTTATACACACACACACATCACCTTTACACACACACACATACACACACACATGTAGACACCTTTACACACACACACACATGGAGACACCTTTATACACACACACAGTCAACATGAGCTCATCCCACAGTGAGATTAAAAAAAGACAGGCGCTGCACCAGATAACCACCAGGGTGATACAACAGAATATACAACTATAAAGATTTTCCCTTATACGATAATTTTGACTTTTTTTTTAACCCTTAGTGATAGCAACCCAATAGACCCTAACGTTTCATGACGTGTCACTTTTGTATGTAAAAACCAGCATCAACCTGCGCTCACACACATGTCACAGAGTCACACTTCCAAGCACATTCACAGACTGACACCACGATACTCATACCAACCCTACTACCCGGGTGTCGTTTGTTTCAAACTTACAAAAACTGCCTGTGTTTTGTACGAGTGTTCCTTTCCCGTTCTTTCAGCCTATGAAATATACATTATTTTACAGCTCGTTTTCCTGGAGAGCATTAGCTCGGCATCTGCCACGCTGCGAGACTACAGCAAGACGTTCTGGTAAGAAATCTTTTTACCTTTTTAAGGAGCAGCTCTGCCTGGAGTGTCTCGCAGCACGGAAATACCTGACCGCTGGCTTTTCCTCTCCTGTGGCTCCTGGCTGGCTTCGTCTAAATTTTCCAGGAAGCCAGTGGAGGGAGGCTAGAGACGTGATCTCTCTGTGATTCTCTGTCAATCACTGCTGCATTTTGGATCATCTGGAGGCTGTTCAGAGAATTGCTGGTTCATCCTGATAACTGGTGAACAGAACTAGTTGGTTTTAATTTCTGTTAACTATGAACTGAACTAGTATGTGTAGAAAGTGAACTTGCCCAACACTGATTATGAGGTAACTGAATGTAACAGGATTCTGGCTGCTGTGGGACCTCCTGGCCTTAGATGGACATCTGTCTGAGGGTTCTGCAGATGTTTAGAGTATTTTATCTGCTGTAGGAATGACTCCTCTGTTAGGGTTTGATTGACAGCTCAGAATACGAGGCGAGCTAAAGCGAAGACAGCTGCTGGTTGGCTGAGTCAGCCATCAATCAAAGGTCTGATGAGTCACGTGACTGCACTGAGCTGCTGGAAACTATCTCCTACCAGAACATCATCTGGCCTCCTTCTAGCCTGATAATAAAATGTTAAAGCATGTAAATAAAGTCCTGAATGAAGAAGTCAAGACTTCAGGAAAAACAAGACCACAGATGCTGAAAATCTACATTTACACATTTATTTATTTGAATTAAAATCAGCCCGCACCATCAGTAACATCCAAACACCTTTGATTTTCAACATCAGCTGAAGTTCAGGCTGAAACCACCAACATCTGGGAGATGATGAAGGTCCGGTTGATCTGCAGAGCGTCGTGGTTCAGGTGAAGGTGATCAGGTACTCTGGGTACGCCTGGATATCGTTGAAGATCACAAACATGCTGGGATAGTTGCTATTATCAGTGACGCTGTCGTACAGGTCTGCAGCGTTCCCAGACTTGGAGGGAGGGGCGATCAGACCTGGACTTCCCTTGATGTGGTCTCCAACGAGAACCAGAACCTGGTACATCCGCTTGTGTCCTTGTCCGTCAGCCTTGGCGTAGCGCTGCGCCGAATACACCGGGTCCACGGCGAAGTAAGAGCCGTTGCCGTACATCGCACCTGCAGGAGAAGGAAACCAACCAAAGTCAGCTGAAGATGTGAAGGTCGGCTCAAACACCACAGAGGAACCACAGATGAAGCTCATCCCCATGAGGAGGAGCAGTGACTGCTCTTCTGGTTGGATGAACTCTCATCTCTGAGGGACATCCAGCCACATCTGGTTCCTTCAGTTGGTGACTACTGATGAGGACAGGAACATAGATCCACCTCACCCTGACAGACCACGTTACTGCAGATGCTCTCCACCTCCAGCTCTGAACAACACCTGAAGATACTCAAACTCCTCCACTTGAGGCAGAACGTCAGTCCCAACGCAGACAACCCTGGTCTGGTTCTGATTCTCATTCCCACAGGTTCCCAGCTGGCTGGGACCTGCTCTAAAGAAAGGTGAAGATGACACCATCAGACCTGAAAGGTTCTGTCCATTAAAGTTCCAGATGGAACTGATGTCAGTTGAACCCAACTGGGAACAAATCTGACGACCAGAAATGCGACCGGATCCAGTACCTCATTCTTCTGAGGGACCCTGAGGGACACGGCCAAATGTTTTCTCCAAGTCCTGGTTGGGTAAATTCTCATTCTCTTGGATCCTAATGAGGGTCTAGAGTTGGTCCAGTGTTCCTCAGCCAGGATGGAGTCCTCACTGTTCCTCCTGAATCTGAGGTTCTACTGTCTCTCCAGAACCTGCATGGACCAGGGAGGCTGAGGACTGCCATTCCCCTGTAACTGGAGCAGATCTTCTGTCAGTCCAGAGGGACTGTCCATGTGATGTTGCAGAGACATGTCAACCTTGAGGACCTTCATACCTTATTTGAAGCTCTGCCACCGTGAACTTTCATAACTACCTCAACAACCTCAGCTACACTTACCAGCGAGCTCACCTCACAGTCGGCTTCCTCTGTGGAAGGTGTGGTGGGATTCCTGATGGCCTTCCCAGCTGAGTCAACAGCACCTCAGCCTCACTGTAGACAATGTTGGTGCCCGATTCCTCCCCCTGAATCACCACTTTATCTTAGTGGAGGGGTTTGTGCGCCCCAATCATCCCAAGAACGATCCACTGCCCCGGTAGAGTCTCGAAGGAAACATCTTCCTGTGGGAAAGTCCAGACTAAGGGATGGTTTTGACTGTTATGGACAGTGAAAGATCAAGAGGTCATCTTCCCTCATCCAGAGGAGGGTCACTGGGACTCCACCCCAGGACCAAACATGGGGAGGACCTCGTCAGCAAGCACCTGGGAGCCAGGCCTCCACTCATGGGCTCAGCCCAACAGGCAGCAGGGGTTCACCATCCTGTGGATCCACCACATGCAGAAGGGTCTGTAGAGGCTGAGAGCTTTGTTTTGGGCTGAAGGCATGGGTGTTGGTGTGCTGAGCCCTAGCTGAGGAAACTGGTTCATGGTACCTCTCTGGTGGAGAAGGAGTCTGAGCTTGTGTGAGAGGTGGAGAGCTGTCGACTAGATCTAGTGGCGCTCACCTCAATGGACAGTACTGGATCTGGACTCTCCTTGAGAGGGGATGGACCTTGTTCTACTCTGGAGTTGCCCAGGGTGGGAGGTGATGGCTGGAGTGGGATTACTTATACACTGCCTGACCCAAAAAAAATGGTCGCTACCAAAGAAAAAAGGTCATAGACTGTAATATTTCGTTGGACCGCCTTTAGCTTTGATTACGGCACAGATTTGCTGTGTCATTGTTTCGATAAGCTTCTGCACCAGATTTATTTCCATCCAGTGTTGCATTAATTTTTATCCCAGATCTGTCATTGATGATGGTAGAGTCTGAGTCTCCAGCACATCCCAAAGATCCTCAATGGGGTTCAGGTCTGGACTCTGGACTGAAAATGATGTCTCCTGCTCCCTGAACCAGTCTTTGAGCCCCATGAATCCTGGAATTGTCGTCCTGGAATATGGCCGTCCCATCAGGAAGAAAAGATCCACTGATGGAATAACCTGCTCATTCAGTATATTCAGGTAGTCAGCTGACCTCATTCTTTGAGCTCATACTGTTGCTGAACCTGAACCTGGACCTGACCAACTGCAGGAACCCCAGATCAGAACACTGCCCCCACAGGCTGGTACAGTAGGCGCTAGGTATGATGGGGGCATCACTTCTGACCCTGATGCTCCCATCACTCTGGAACAGGATCAATCTGGACTCATCAGACCACATGACCTTCTTCCATTGATCCAGAGTCCAATCTTTATGCTCCCGAGCAGACTGAAGCCTTTTTTTCCAGTTAGCCTCACTGATTAGTGGTTTTCTTCAGGCTCCACAGCTGTTCAGTCCCAATCCCTGGAGTTCCCTTTGCATTGTGGGTGTGGAAATGCTCTCACTTTCACTATTAAACAGCCCTGAGTTCTAACTGTTTTTTTGCTTCCATCTGATCTCTCCAAACGTTTAATTGATCACCGATCACGATCATTTCCTCCTCAAAGACGATGGGTCCCCACTACCCTTCCAGTTTTTAATAATGCATTGGACAGTTCTGAACCCAGTTTTGGTAGCTTCTACAATCTCCTTAGATGTTTTCTCTGCTTGATGCCAATGATCTGACCCTTCTCAAACAGACTAACATCTTTTCCACGACCACAGATGTGTCTTTGACATGGTTGTTTAGGAAATGAGAAGCAACTCATTGCACCAGTTGGGGTTCAAATAACTTGTTTCCAGCTGAAAGATAATCACCCATGCAGTAATTATCCAGTAGGAGGCTCAGACCTGTTTGCTTAGTTAAATCCAGGTGGAGGCTTTGTTTTTGGCCGGGCAGTGACTTGGAGCCAGTACGTTGGGGTTTTACCTGTAAGGTGAGAGGGTAGGTTCCTGTACCTTCAGACTGATGAACTGGTTCTAGCTGTCGTCTGCACCGAATGTGCTGAACAACAGTTCAGAGTTCCCAGCCTTCATGGAGTCCTCAGTGGGGGTGCTGGAAGGTTCTCCTAACAGGAACTAGGTTGAGGATGACTTCATAGTCATATCATGAGGACTGCAGCTGTAGGTTCTGCACACTGAGACCAAGAGACTGAGCTGAGCTCCTGATGACCTCTACCTGGTGGTGAGTTGGATCAGATGGAGAGGAGGAAGCTGGAGAGACACAGTAGGTCCAGAGGTAGTGAGGATAATCAACCGTATCTAGGGAGAGGACCATGTTCCACATCTCTACTGTCAAGGCAGATGACTGGAGCTGTGGCTGGAAGGTCATCAGACCCTGACGCACCACCTGGTGATGGACACCGCGGGGGAGAGAGGCAGTCAGGCTGAAGAACGAGTTCTGTCGAGCTTCGTGAGCTCTGGAAGAAGCTCTGAAGCTAACTAGACTGCAGCCTTGGTCGTTGGGAAGGCCGTGGAAAAGATCTTCTGATGGTTCCAAGAAGATTCCAAGGAATCATTATAACTCATCATGAAGTCTTATCAATGAAGGTCAGTGTGTGTGTCTCTGAGGTTTGGTCACCGTGTTTTCCTGCGTAGCCGCGGTTGAAGCCCTTGGAGTTGATGAGCTCCACGGAGCTGGCGCCGGTGCCGTGAAACAGCAGCCGTTCATTGTTGCTGTGTTTGTTCTTGGTCTCCATGTCCTTCTTCAGGATCTGGTAGCTCTTCCACAGCGTGGTGTTCTGGACCCGCTCGATCTGTGGACACAGGGACAACACAGCTTCATCTTAGTCATCAGAAACAGTCCTGAGAGAGGTCTTTCAGAAGAACAGGAAGTTATCTGATTGGAGGTTTAAGAGCTCTCGAGTCTGACGCGACTGCTTTGGTTCTGCTGGACCATCAGAATCAGGGGTCTCCAGAGTCGCACCTGGAGGGCTGGTGTCCTGCAGGTTGTCCTGAGGTAATAATCAAACCCTCCATAATCTCTTTTATTCATTTCAGTCAAATAACCAGTAGATGACCATAAATAGCTCAGCCCTCAAACGTTCAAGCACAACTGTGGAGACCATCTAAGACTAGAAGCTCTGTTCCACATGACAGATGGAGCTGATGGACGAGGACACGTCTTTGGTTCATTACCTCCACCAAGGAGGGTGTTTTTAACGGCGTTTATCTGTCTGTATTCAAGATAACTCAAAAAGTTATGGATGGATTTTGATGAAATTTTCAGGAGTTGTCAAAAAATGTGAAAAGTAAAGATCTGATTTCATTTTGGCTGTGATCCGGAACAAATCCTGGATTCTGGATCGCTTTTAAATTTTCAATAACATTGCAGTCAATGGGGCCAAAAATTTTGTTTCTCAATATCTCCGTTTATTATTGACCAAAACTCATGAAATTTGACTCAGGGATTGACAATGGGAACCTGGACCAGGACCAGGACCAGGACCAGGACCTGGACCAGGGCCTGGACCAGGACCAGGACCAGGACCAGGACCAGGACCAGGACCAGGACCAGGACCAGGACCAGGGCCTGGACCAGGACCAGGACCAGGACCAGGACCAGGACCAGGACCAGGACCAGGGCCTGGACCTGTACCAGGACCAGGACCAGGACCCAGGACCAGGACCAGGACCAGACCAGACCACCAGGACCAGGACCAGGACCAGGACCAGACCAGGACCAGGACCAGGACCAGCACCAGGACCAGGACCAGCACCACCAGCCAGGACCAGCACCAGGACCTGGACCAGGACCAGGACCAGGACCAGGACCAGGACCAGGACCACCTGGACCAGGACCAGGACCAGGACCAGGACCAGGACCAGGACCAGGACCTGGACCAGTACCAGTACCACACCAGGACCAAGACCAGGACCAGCAGCACCAGGACCAGGACCAGGACCATGGACCAGCACCAGACCAGCACCAGGACCAGGACCAGGACCAGGATCAGCACCAGCCCAGCACCAGCACCCAGCACCAGGACCAGCACCAGGACCAGGACCACCAGGACCAGGACCAGGACAGGACCAGGACCAGGACCAGCACCAGGACCAGGACCCAGGACCAGGACCATGGACCAGGACCAGGACCAGGACCAGGACCAGCCCAGGACCTGGACCAGGACCGGACCAGGACCTGGACCAGGACCACCAGGACCAGGACCAGCACCAGCACCAGCACCAGGACCAGGACCAGGACCAGGACCAGGACCTGGACCAGGACCAGGACCACAGGACCAGGACCAGGACCAGGACCAGGACAGGGACCAGGACCACAGGACCAGGACCAGGACCAGGACCAGACCAGGACCAGGACCAGGACCAGGACCAGGACCAGGACCAGGACCAGGGACCAGACCAGGACCAGACAGCACCAGGACCAGACCAGGACCAGGACCAGGACCAGCCCAGGCCAGGACCAGGACCAGGACCTGGACCAGGACCAGGACCAGGACCAGGACCATGGACCAGGACCAGGGACCAGGACCAGCACCAGGACCAGGACCAGGACCAGGACAGGACCAGGACCAGACCAGCACCAGACCAGGACCAGGACCAGGACCAGGCCAGGACCAGGACCAGGACCAGGACCAGGACCAGGACCAGGACCAGGACCAGGACCAGGACCAGGACCAGGACCAGGGACCAGGACCAGTGACCAGACCAGGACCAGGACCAGGACCAGGACCAGGACCAGGACCAGGACCAGGACCAGGACCAGGACCAGGACCAGGACCACAGGACAGGACCAGGCCAGGACCAGGACCAGACCAGGACCAGGACCAGGACCAGCCAGGGACCAGACACCAGGACCAGGACCAGGACCAGGCACCAGGCACCAGGACACACCAGGACCACCAGGACCAGACCAGACCAGGCCAAGGACAGACCAGGACCAGCACCAGCACCAGGACCAGGACCAGGACCAGGACCAGGACCAGGACCAGGACCAGGACCAGGACCCAGGACCAGGACCAGGACCAGGACCAGGACCAGGACCACCAGCACCAGACCAGGACCAGGACCAGACCGGACCAGGACCAGGACCAGGACCAGGACCAGCAGCCACCAGACCAGGACCAGGACCAGGACCAGCCAGGACCAGGACCAGGACCAGGACCAGGACCCAGGACCAGGACCAGGACCAGGCCAGGACCAGGGACCAGCACCAGCACCAGGACCAGGACCAGGACCGGACCAGGACCAGGACCAGGACCAGGACCAGGACCAGGACCAGGACCAGCAGGACCAGCCAGGACCAGGACCAGGACCAGCCAGGACCAGGCACCAGGACCAGGACCAGGACCACCAGGACACCAGCACCAGGACCACCAGGACCAGGACCAGGACCAGGGACCAGGACCAGGACCAGGACCAGGACCAGGACCAGGACCAGGACCATGGTCCAGGACTGGACCAGGGACCAGGACCAGGACCTACCAGGACCAGGACCAGGACCAGGACCAGGACCAGGACCAGACCAGACCAGGACCAGGACCAGGACCAGGACCAGGACCAGGACCAGGACCAGGACCAGGACCAGGACCAGGGACCAGGACCAGGACCAGGACCAGGACCAGGACCAGGACCAGGACCAGGACCAGGACCAGGGACCAGGACCAGGACCAGGACCAGGACCAGGACCAGACCAGGACCACCAGGACCAGGACCAGGACCAGACCCAGCACCAGGACCAGGACCAGGACCAGGACCAGGACCAGGACCAGGACCAGGACCCAGGACCAGGACCAGGACCAGCCACCAGGACCAGGACCAGGACCACCAGCACCAGGACAGACCAGGGACCAGGACCAGGACCAGGACCAGGACCAGGACACCTGGACCAGGACCAGGACCAGGACCAGGACCAGGACCAGCACCTGGACCAGGGACCAGGACCAGACCAGGACCAGGAACCAGGACCAGGACCAGGACCAGGACAGCACCAGGACCAGGACCAGGACACCAGGACCACCAGGACACCAGGGACCAGGACCAGGACCAGGACCATGGACCAGCACCAGCACCAGGACCAGGACCAGGACCAGGACCAGGACCAGGACCAGGACCAGGACCAGGACCAGGACCTGGTCCAGGACCAGGACCAGGACCAGGACCAGGACCAGGACCTGGACCAGGACCCAGGACCAGGACCAGGACCAGGACCAGGACCAGGACCAGGACCAGGACCAGGACAGGACCAGGACCAGGACCAGGACCCCAGGACCAGGACCAGGACCAGGACCCAGGACCAGGACCAGGGACCAGGACCAGGACCAGGACCAGGACCAGGGACCAGGACCAGGACACCAGGACAGGACCAGACCAGGACCAGGACCAGGACAGGACCCCGCCACCAGGACCAGGACCAGACCAGGACCAGGCCAGCCCAGCACCCGGACAGGACCAGGACCAGCACCAGGACCAGCACCAGGACCAGGACCAGCACCACACCAGGACCAGCACCAGCACCAGACCAGGACCAGCACCAGCACCAGCACCAGGACCAGGACCAGGACCTGGACCAGGACCAGGACCAGGACCAGGACCAGGACGGACCTGGACCAGGACCAGCACCAGGACCAGGGACCAGGACCAGCACAGGACAGGACCAGCACCAGCACCAGGACCAGGACCAGGACCAGGGACAGGACCAGGACCTGGACCAGGACCAGCACCTGGACCAGGACCAGGAACCAGGACCAGACCAGGACCAGCACCAGGACCAGGACCTGGACCAGGACCAGGACCAGGACCCCCCAGGACCAGGACCAGGGACCAGGACCAGGACCAGGACCAGGACCTGACCAGGACCAGGACCAGGACCAGGACCAGGACCAGGACCAGGACCAGGACCAGGACCAGGACCAGGACCAGGACCAGGACCAGGACCAGGGACCAGGACCAGGACCAGGACCCAGGACCATGGACCAGGACCAGGACCAGGACCAGGACCAGGACCAGGACCTGGACCAGACCAGGACACCAGGACCAGGACCAGGACAGGACCAGGACCAGGACGGAACAGGACCAGGACCTCAGGACAGGACGGACCAGGACCAGGACCAGGACCAGGACCAGGACCAGACCAGGACCAGGACCAGGACCAGGACCAGGACCAGGACCAGGACCTGGACGACCCACCAATAAAGGCTCTGGTCCTACAGGAGATGACGTGTTGACCGTGGGACTGAGGTCCCATCAGCCAGACCCGCTGGACCGCCTGAAGAAGAGGAAAGTGTTCGTACGCTGATGATGTTTGGAGTGAGTCCGGTCCTTGAGAGCTCCGCCTCAACCCTGTTGTACTCCGGAGACCCCGTCGCCAGGGGAAACAGCTTCAGGATGTCTCCTTTCATGTCGTCCCAGTGTGGAGGCAGATGACTGTCGGCTGCTGCTGAAATGACAAAGATAAGACACTTTATAAACTACTTGAGTTTTAAATTCCCTGAAATAAAGTTCTGTGAGTAGAAAGTGTTGAGGGCCGACCCCTGAGTCAGATGTTTCAAACAACTGTGTTCAGTCAGCAGGACGTCTGTCTGCTCTGATCCTCATCACCAGACAAACAACGCTCTTAAAGCTAATGGGATTCAGTCGTTGGAGCTCCCGCCACCTGCCAGCAGGGGGCAACGTTGTTAAGTTCCACTCTCTGTTCCCTCCAAAAGGACACGTTGACAACTTGATCAACTTTTATTTCCAACTTCAAACATTTGTTGGTTTGATTTTAGTTGATCTTCGGTTTAACATCAGGTTGTAAACCATTGGTGTGTTGGAGAAACTCCTAGAGTAGAGCTTGCGGTTGCTGTTCTCTTGCGATTTGTTTGTAGACTGAATGTGACTGAGAGCCCCCATGACTTTACAGGTGCACTGAATCATCAATCGGCGGCCATTTTGCTGGTGGACTCTGGGGATTGTAGTTTACTATGGTGCTGGCCATGTAGTTTTCCCACCATATATGGCACAGGATTGACCAGAGTTTCCATTTTTGAGTTTCAACTCCACAAACGTAGGCCAGAAGAGCCTGGAACCACCTTCAGGTCAAAGGTCCTACAACCAGTTCATTGGTCTGACTCAAACCCAGAAATGAAATAAAACATATTTATCTGGACACTGATCCATCGAAAACATCAGTCCTGGTGCTGCTCGACCCAACTGTTGCTCTGAAGGCTCCACGGGTGAAGGTCAGCTGTGGAGCAGACCTCCAGAGAACTCTGCAGTCTTTGGTTGATCCAGCAACAGGCAGGTGGGCTGAAGGGAGAACCTGGAAACTGGTTCACACACCACCAGTTGGCTATTTTATCCTGGTGGAGCTCAGGAGTGGACGGACTCTGGTGGTCCAGAAGGTCAGGAACCTTCTGCTCGCCGAGTGTCCTTGGCTGGGACTCTGGTGGAGATCAGTCTCAGCTTAGTCCTGGTGCAGGTCTGGATGAAGGTAGCCTAGAAACAGCTGTGGTCAGGTTGGTGGACCTGAAAGGGTCTGGGCCAGCCTGGAAGTTGGCTCAGCTGGAGGAGGTTCTGGTACCAGCTGCTACCAGAGACACCAGCCAATGAGAAGAGACCTTCTGGCCAGACATCCTCCAGTTAGCTCCAGCTAGCAGGCTACTGCTGAATTCAAGACCGACCCAGAACCTTCCAGACTGACCCAGAACCTTCCAGACCGACCCTGAACCTTCACTTCCAGACTGACCCAGAACCTTCACTTCCAGACTGACCCAGAACCTTCCAGACCGACCCTGAACCTTCCAGACCGACCCTGACCACCCAGAACCTTCCAGACCGACCCTGAACCTTCCAGACCAACCCAGAACCTTCCAGACCACCGACCCAGAACCTTCCAGACCGACCCTGAACCTTCACTTCCAGACTGACCCAGAACCTTCCAGACCAACCCAGAACCTTCCAGACCAAACCACAACCTTCCACACCGGACTCCAGACCCTTCCAGACCGACCCAGAACCTTCCAGACCAAACCAGAACCTTCCAGACCAACCCACAACCTTCCAGACCAAACCACAACCTTCCAGACACCGACTCAGACCCGACCAGAACCTTCCACCAGAACCTTCCAGACCACCCAGACCTTCCAGACCCCAGAACCTTCCAGACCGACCCAGAACCTTCCAGACCGACCCTGAACCTTCACTTCCAGACTGACCTCAGAACCTTCCAGACCGACCCTGAACCTTCACTTCCAGACTGACCCAGAACCTTCCAGACCGAACCCCAGAACCAGACCGAACCTTCCAGACCCTTCCAGACTGACCCAGAACCTTCCAGACCAAACCACAACCTTCCAGACCGACCCAGACCCTTCCAGACTGACCCAGAACCTTCCAGACCACCCCAGAACCTTCCAGACTGACCCAGACCTTCCAGACCAACCCCAGAACCTTCCAGACCGACCCAGAAACCTTCCAGACTTTCCAGACTGACCCAGAACCTTCCAGACCCCACCTTCCACCAACCTTCCAGACCGACCCAAACCTTCCAGAACCGACCCAGAACCTTCCAGACCAACCTTCAGAAAACCTTCCAGACCAACCGAACCCCAGACCACCTTCCAGACCGACCCAGAACCTTCCAGACCAACCCTGAACCTTCCAGACTTCCAGACTGACCCAGAACCTTCCAGACCGACCCAGAACCTTCCAGACCAACCTTCAGAACCTTTCCAGACCACCCAGACCAGACCTTCCAGACCTTCCAGACCGACCCAGAACCTTCCAGACCGAAACCCAGAACCTTCCAGACCAACCCAGAACCTTCCAGACCGACCCAGACCACCCTTCCAGACCGACCCAGACCTTCCAAAGACCAACCCTGAACCTTCACTTCCAGACTGACCCAGAACCTTCCAGACCAACCCAGAACCTTCCAGACCAACCCAGAACTTTCCAGACCGACCCAGAACAGCACACTACATATTGTCTTTGAAAGAACGGTCTTTCTCTGGTAATTCACAGCTCAGACGTTAAGTTCATGGGAAGTCCTAACGAGGTGAAGAGACAACAACTATCTATTAATAATCAGTTTGGTTCAGCAGGGTTCTGGAGAACAGCTTCAGTCCACTCACCTTTCAGGTCTTTCCTGAGGAGCTCAATCCTCTTATGGCCAGTTGCTGAAACCGCCTCCTTCAGATGTGGGATGGCGGTGAAGTCTTTATTGTTGATTTTTATCTTCAGGGTTTGTCTTTTCTCCAGCGCCTCCTCCAGTTTCAGGTTGGTCAAAACATCGAAGGCCTCCATCGACCCAGTGGGGTTCTGAAACTGCCACTCCACCAGTCCACTCACCAGTATGGCCTTGTTGTACTGACTCTCCTTCCTCTCCACCTTCTTGATGATGTCCCTGCAGGTGGACCGTGAAATAAAACAGGTTTATGTTCGGTTCGGCCGTGAACGTGGACGGTGATCTGGCCATGCTGCTCAGACCTGACTAATAAGTCGGCGGTGAACACGTCCCTGGTCAGACCCTCCAGGTGGATCTTGGACTCCTGATCATCCAGACCTCGGTCCAGACGGATGCTGACCGTCATCTCCTTCTGCAGGCTCTTCATCTGGTCAATGTCGGCCTGAGTCAGCTGGTTGATGTACGGGTCAGCGATGGTTCTGACCGCCTGCTCGGCCACAATCAGGTCTCTGATCCGGCTTTTGGTCTGACTGACGACCTGCAGAGAAACGACAGGTGTGAGGTGATTCATGGTCCCAGACCTCCCTCCATCAGTGAACCAGTTCACCAGAACCAATGAATGACCGAAGCAGAAGAGCATCAAATGGAACTGAATTCATGAAACAGCTGGTTTTACTGCAGTCCTGGTCTCGCTGGCTGCTGCAGCTCTTTATTACACCAGAACAAGTTCAGATGCTGGAGGTCTGGAGCCTCCGTTTCCTCCAGCTTCAAGAAGATCATTAAAGACGTATGTTAAAAAAACTCGTTCAGATCTGAGCTGTGATGCAGGTCAGAAACATGTTCCTGGTTCAGGGTAGGGTTCAGCTCTGAAACCGAAACCAGCTCTGGAAGGATCTGAAGTGTTTATCTCCAGTTCAGCACTAATCCTGGACCTGTTGGTCCTGGCGGTTCAGGATTCATGTTCACTGTTGGCTGTTAGAACGTTCAGCTTATGTTTTAGCCCGTTCAGAGAAGGGAGCACCGATCCTGTCGCAGCTGCACCTCCTTTAGCATTAGCGTTAGCGGTCAGCCTGACTACCCAGTTTAGTGCCAGTCTTGTTGGTAGTGGTGTACCAGCCACCTGCTGGTGCTTATCTGGAGTTTCTGTCTGAGTTCTCTGATTTTTTAGCTGGTTTAGTGCTCAGTTCAGACAAAGTCATCATAGTGGGTGACTTTAACATCCACATGGATGTTGACAGTGACTGTTTTTAATTAGCCTTTACATCTATTTTAGAGTCGTTGGGCATCTCTCAAAAAGTGAAAGAACCGACTCACTGCTTTAATCATATCCTGGATCTGGTTCTCACCTATGGTATAGATACTCATCACTTGTTAGTGTCGCCGCTGAATTCTCTTCTCTCGGACCACTTTTTAGTTACATTCGAGTTCAGCATTTGTAGCATTAAAACAGAAAATGAAACGTGTCATTACAGCAGATGTCTTTCTGAAGATGCTGTGAATAATTTTAAGGAGGTCATTCTCTCTCATCTCCCTATGGTGGAATATGATAGAATAGCTGAGGGCACCGACCTGAATCTTACTCCGGCAGACTTTGATCACCTTGTTAACAATACTGCCGATATGTTACATTCAGCCCTGGATGCGGTCGCTCCTCTGAGGAAGAGGGTTTCTCATCTTAGGAGCTCAGCTCCCTGGTATAATTCACATATTCGCATGCTGAAGCAGAATGCACGTAAAATGGAAAGGAGGTGGTACTCCTGTAAATCTGCGGACTCCCATCGTGCCTGGAGAGATAGTTTAATAGTCTACAAAAGAGCCCTACGCAGAGCTAGAACATCTTATTATTCTTCGCTAATAGAAGAGAACAAACATAACCCCACGTTTTCTGTTCAGCACTGTAGCCAGGCTGACAAAGAGTCACAACTCTGTTGGTCCATGCATTCCTGCTACTCTCAGTAGTGAAGACTTTATGAGCTTTTTTAGTGGGAAAATAAAATTGAGAGATCGGCCAGGGCCCATGTCGGCTGTGGACGTCCCGCAGCTTTGTTCTTGTTTTCTGTTTTGATTTCTCTCTGGACTGCCTTCTCTCCTGGGGCCTCTCTGTTGGATCCCATCCCAGTTGGATCGACATTCAAGGATGTTATGTCCTCTATTGGTATATCAATTTTGGATCAGATTAACCTATCTCTACAATTAGGATATGTACCACAGGTTTTTAAAGTTGCAGTCATTAAACCTTTGCTCAAGAAACCATCCCTTGACCCGGACATCTTGGCAAACTATAGACCAATATCCAACCTTCCATTTATCTCTAAAATTCTGGACACGGCTGTTCTATGGGTTCACTGGGTTCACCAATCCCAGGGTTTACATGTTCTGCCCTTGGGAAAAATTATCCAGAGCCATGGCATAAAAACTTTCATTGCTACGCTGATGATACGCAGCTGTACTTATCTATGAACCAGAGGAAACAAAACCTTTGGCTAAACTTCAAGGGTGTCTTATGAATGACATAAGTCCTGGATGTCCTCTAACTTTTTGCTTCTAAACTCGGATAAAACAGAGGTTATTGTCTTGGTGGTCCCAAACACCTGAGGGAATGGATTGACTGGGTTTAACTGGCTTCCAGCACAGCTGTGAAAAAACCTTGGAGTCATTTTTGATCAGATCATTTGCAGCATATATTAATCGGGTTTGTCAGACTGCCTTTTTTTCATCCCCGAAATATTGCCAAGATTAGGAGCATCCTCTCCCAGGGTGATGCTGA
Source organism: Hirundichthys speculiger (assembly GCA_018398805.1). Lineage (NCBI taxonomy): Eukaryota > Metazoa > Chordata > Actinopteri > Beloniformes > Exocoetidae > Hirundichthys > Hirundichthys speculiger. The sequence goes on from JAGFBZ010002954.1 coordinate 150,516, forward strand.
AAAACTAATCCAGGCGTTTGTTAGCTCTAGACTGGATTACTGTAATACGCTGTTAGCAGGATGTCCGAAAAGCTCGCTGAATAGCCTCCAACTGATCCAGAACGCAGCAGCAAGGGTGCTGACAGGAATCCGTTAGTGTTAGCGTCTCTCCCGTGTTAGCCTCCCTCCATTGGCTTTCCGTGAAATTTAGTTTGGGTTCAGGAGGCTGACACCACCTCCATCTTTAAATATAAACTGAAAACATTTTTGTTCAGTAAAGCCTACAGTTAGTCTAAACTATAGTGTGTAGGAGTGCTACAGTTAGTGTGTAGGGGCTAATAGTTATAGCTACAGTTAGTCTAAACTATAGTGTGTAGGAGCTAAAACTATAGTTCTAGTTAGTCTACTATAGTGTGTAGGGGCTAATGTCTAAAGTGTGTAGGGTTAAACTACTAGTTAGATGTGTGTAGGGGCTAATAGTTAGTCTAAGTTAGTAGTTAGTCGTGCTACTAAACTAATAGTGTAGTAGTCTATGCTGCTAATAGTTAGATATAATAGTTAGGGGCTACTAAACTACAGTTAGTCTAAAACTATAGTGTGTAGGGGCTAATAGTTATAGCTAGTCTAGTAGTGTAGTCTAATAAACTATAGTGTGTAATAGTGTGTAGGGGCTAATAGTTATAGCTACAGTTAGTCTAACTAAACTATAGTTGTAGGTTTGTTAGTTGGTGTGCTAATAGTTATAGCTACAGTTAGTCTAAACTATAGTTGTCTTAAACTAAGTAGTGTGTACAGGGGTCTAATATAGTTAGGTCTAGTAGTCTAAACTAAGTTAAATATATAGTGTGTAGGGTGGCTAATAGTTATAAGTACAGTTAGTCCTAAAACTATAGTGTGTAGGGGCTAATAGTTATAAGCTACAGTTAGTCTAAACTATAGTGTGTGTAGATGCTAAGTAGTTATAGCTACAGTTAGTCTAAACTATAGTGTTAGTAGGGCTAATAGTTATAGCTACAGTACAGTTAGTCTAAACTATAGTGTGTAAGGGCTAATAGTTATAGTCTAACTAGTTAGTGTATAGCTATAGTGTGTGTAGTTATGCTAATAGTTATAGCTACAGTTAGTCTAAACTATAGTGTGTAGGGGCTAATAGTTATAGCTCACAGTTGTAGTAGTCTCTAGAGGGGCTAAGTGTAGCTCTACAGTTTAAGCTACTAGTCTAAACTATGTGTGTAGGGGCTAATAGTTATAGCTACAGCTATAGTAGTGCCTAGCTAAACTATAGTGTAGGGGCTAACCTAATCTATAGTGTGTAGCTGCTACAGAGTAGGTGAGTCTCCACTAAGCTCTAGTCTGCTAATAGGCGCTTGATCTTTGGTGTCTACCCTTTCTTCCTCCTCCTAGCTTCATCTCCTCCAGCACCTCGTTACTGTAACTGTGCTCCATTTTCTTTCCTGTAGTTTTGTTGCTGTTTTCCTCCTTTTTTCTCTTTTCTTTCTGTGTGTTTGCAGGTCAGAGTTTCCTGCGTTTCCTGCTGACCTGCAGTTCCCTCCTCTGTCCATCCCAGCGTTTACCTCCACCTGTGTGTGTAGGTGTGTTCAGGGTGTCTGTTGCCATGGTGACCGGTGATCTAGTCCTCTGACCATCTCATCCTGCTACCTCCATTATTTTATGTTTATGTTGTGCTCTCCTCTCTCTGTCCTCCGTCCTCTCTCTGATGATCCAGGTCCTGGTCCAGGTTTCTTCCTCTTAAAGTGGAGTTTTTTCTTGCTACTGTTTTTCTTGCCTCTGTTTGCCTTAAAGGTTCAAAGGAGTTTTTTTGCCTGCTATTATTTAATATTATAATTTTAGTTAATGATATTTGCTGGGGGGTCCTGATCTGGGTCTCTGTAAAGACCTGGAGACAGTTGACATGGTAACAGACGCTATATAAATAAAACTGAATTGAATTGAGTGTTGTTTCAGAAGGTCTGTTCATCAGGACTAGAAGGTGTCTGTCTACTCGTGTCCCGTCCCGTCCCGTCTGTCTACTCGTGTCCCGTCCCGTCCCGTCTGTCTACTCGTGTCCCGTCCCGTCCCGTCCCGTCCCATCCCCCGTCTACACTGGGGGACCCGTTTGTTACAGAGAAACCATGAGGTGTTCATGAAGACCTTCTCGTTGTCGGCACACAGGTGGAACACAGCGGGCTCAAACTCCTCCCTCTCCAGGACCAAGTCTTTAGTGCTGGATGGCTCCGCCCCAAATCCAAAAAAGGCTGAAACGAGAAAAAACAATCCAGCTTTTCATCTAAATTTGTCACTTCCAAAACTGCTCATGAATTTTTAAATGTGGTGACTGAAGCAGGAAGACATCTTCAAACATTTCATCAATCTTGTTTCATTTCCTAAAAGCTCCCGTTCATTAATATAAAAGTCACCTTATGGACTTCTGGGCGCGATTCCAGGATGATGCTTTAAAACTTTAAACTGACCTGATCAGATACGAGAAAACTCCACTAAACTGGATAAACTGGTTCAGTCTGTCTTCAGAACGATCAACGATGAGGAGTAAGATCTAAGAGGATGCTGGGGGACAGGAACAGGAGAGGACTGAAAACCGAACCAGGCCACGGAGCCAAGACAGGAGAGCAGATCGATCCAGAAGCTACGCAACAAGATCAAAGGAACGCAAAATGACATCAACACCATGAAAACGACAAATAACCTGAACCTGTGGGATCAAGGGACAAGTCATTGAACAAGTCCAGTCTTATAAATATCTGGGGACAATTATTGACTCGTCCCTAAAATTTAAAGAGAACTGTGTAGCTTTGAGCAGGAAGGGACACCAGCGGCTGTTCTGCCTGAGGAAGTTGTCCCGTTTCCAGGTAGATAGGACCATGATGACACTTTTTTATCATGCTTTTATTGAATCTGTTTTAACTTTTTCACTAGCATCATGGTTTGGAAATGCCCCTTAACAAAGGAACTCACTCAACCAGATCATTAAATGGTCAGGGAGGCTGATTGGGGAAACACAGCCGGGTCTGGAGTCGCTGTACGTGAAGCAGCTGCAGCGGCTCGCCGGCTCCATTCCCTGATGCCTCCCATCCTTTAGCGAGTGAGTTCCAGCTCCTGCCATCAGGACGCAGATTTATAGTTCCTAGAACGAGAACCACACGATACAGGAACAGCTTCGTCCCTGCTGCTGTCTCTCTTTTAACAAATCGTAACGTATTTTATTTATTGATGTGGTCTATCCGCTTTTTTATTTATTTTAATTTATTTATTTTATTATGAGAAACCCTGGGTTTTTCTTTTTTACTTCTATTATTGTTCTTGTGGCAACTTACTTTCTATATCTGTTCAGTGGCGTTGTGAGTCCCTGCCATGTCTGTCTTGTGTTTTTAAACTTGTTCGAGTTTTTGTCCTTGTTTAAATGATGGTGGGGGTTGTGTGTGGGATGCCTAACTGCAACCTACCTACGGGTAAATAAGTAAACCTTGAACTTGAACTAACCCCTACCCCTAACTCTAACCCCTAACTTTAACTCTAACCTCCTAACCCTAACCCTAACCCCTAACCCCTAACCCCTAACCCCTAACCCCTAACCCCTAACTTTAACTCTAACCTCCTAACCCTAACCCTAAAACCCCTAACCCCTAACCCCTAACCCCTAACCTAACCCCTAACCCCCCTAACTTTAACTAACTAACCTCCTAACCCCTAAACCCCCTAACCCCTAACCCCTAACCCCTAACTCCTAACCCTAACCCCTAACTTTAACTCTAACCTCCTAAACCTAACCCTAACCCCTAACCCTAAACCCCTAACCCCTAACCCTCTAACCCCAACCCCCAACCCCTAACCCTAACCCCTACCCCTAACTTTAAACCCTAACCCCTAACCAATACCCTAACCCCCTAACCCTAACCCTAAACCCCTAACCCATAACCCTAACCCCTAACCCCTAACCCTAACCCCCTAACCCCTAACCCTAACCCTAACCCCCAAGCCCTAAAACCCTAACCCCTCACTTTAACCCCCTAAACCCCTCAATGTAAATGTGGTGTTGCACGCCCCTTATGTACGTCAACCAATCAGGACTGGCGCATTCTGCGAAAGACCGAACAAGGACTTTTTGGGGCTGAGGTGAGGCTGGTTGGGAGGAGTAGAGGAGTTAGGGGTTCTTCCGTGGGCGTCTTCGAAGGAGCAGGTCTGGTTTGGGACCGAGCGAGCTAACCAACCAACCAATCATCGACGGGAAACATCCGGAGGATTAATTCTTCAAGAATAAAGAGAGAAGACGCTCAGAACGGATAAACCATTTTTCCAGTTCTTGAGGAATATAAATGGAGCTTTTTGGAGCTCACTGCTAGCTAGGAGGAGGAGTTTCCCGGAGCGCCCCCCCGTCCTTGGACGAACCTCGCCTCATCACCTTGCTCCACCATCTGTCTTTCCCCAACCGTCCTTGGATCAATGCAGATGAATCGATCTGTAAGCCGCAGCTTGATTTTTAGAGTAGAATTAGAGGTTGTCTAATCAACGAATGCTGCTGCTAAACCCTGCTAACAAGACGTCGTGGTCAATATTGAATCTCTCCTCAAAATTGTAAGAATGGGTATACCTCTGCCTTAATGACATAAATAACAACGTAAGGTTCTGAAAAGTTACTCCAGCCCAATATTGTCACAGATCCTTACTGTCCAAGCTACTAAACTTAACCTAGTCGGTAACAAGAGCCCAGATGTGACCAACAGCTGGACTTAGAGTCACCAGGCTGTTCCTCTGAGGTCCGTTACTGGAGGTCCGTTACTGGAGGTCCGTTACTGGAGGTCCGTTACTGGAGGTCTGTTACTGGAGGTCGTTACTGGAGGTCCCTGGAGGTCCGTACCGGGTCCGGGAGGTAGGTTAGGATCCGTTATGGAGGTAGCAGGTAGAGCTGGAGGTCGTAGTTATGATGGAAGTATGCAGTTAGAGCTGGGCGAGTCTCCTCACCACCGGCTAGCGAGGTAAACCCTCCAGACCGCAACTTTGGACCCGTAGGATGGAGAGCTGGTCCCGGTGACAGATTCTGCTAGTCAGAGGCTGAACCGCACCTGAACCGCACCTGAACCGCACCTGAACCCCATCTAACAGGTCTCAGGAGGTTTAGGATGAAATAACAGCTGAAACTGTTTCAGTCTTCTGAGGAGGATCAGAAACATTAGAAATAAAAGTTCTGATCACGAAAACAACACTGACAAACCTTTGATCTTTCCCAGGATGCCCTTCTCCTCCACTTCCTGTCCCTGTCTCTTCTTCATGCTGTTGTGGAACTCAGTCATCATGACCGGCTGGAAGATCAGGATCTTCACGCTGCGAACGACCTGTGGATGCTGCTTCCTCACAAACTCCACCACCGCGTCCACCATGGCGTCGGCCACGGCTGAGGGGTTGGCCCCGCCCACACCTGGAAGGAAGGGGAGGGTCGGTGATGATGAAGACATGTGTCTTTAGCAGCCTTCATTTTATTTTCTCTTCTTTCTGCTCTGGATACCTGCGGATACCAGGACACCTGCGGACCAGGTACCAGGACACCTGCGGACCAGGTACCAGGTACCAGGACCCTGGACCGGGACCAGGTACCAGGTACCAGGACACCTGCGGACCAGGTACCAGGACACCTGCCGACCAGTACCAGGACACACTACCTGACCAGGTACCAGGACTCTACGAGGCTGGACATCTCATCACAGGAACTGTGAGAACTTTGGAGACTAACTGGAGCAGAAGTTCACAGACTGACACACACGTGATGCTACAAAACACACCCCCTGGATTCACCGTCTTCTGTCTTCCCCCCCCCCCCCCCCCCGCCCCCCACCCCCCCCCCCACCTCCAGTTTTTGAAGATGTCTGAGTATGCTGCTGGCTGTGCTTCTTATTCTGAGGTTTGTTAATCATCTCATGTCCACAGGTCACAGTGTCAGAGATACTGTCATCCCTCTCTCTGTCCCCTCCTGTCTCCTGTCTCCCTCCTCGTCCTCCTCTGTCCCTCCTGTCCTCCCCTCCCTGTCCCCTCTTCTGTGTCTCCTCTTCTGTCCCTCCTGTCTCCTTTTCTCCTCCTCCTCTGTCCCCTCCTGTCTCCTGTCTCCTGTCTCCTGGTCCTCCTGTCTCCTCCCTCCTCCGTCTCCATCTCTGTCTCCCTCCTGTCCTCCTCCTGTCCTCCTCCGTCTCCTCCTGTCTCCTGTCCTCCTGTCTCCTTGTCTCTCCTTGTCCTCCTGTCCTCTTGTCTCCTCTTCTCTCTGTCCCTCCTGTCTCCTCCTGTCTCCTTGTCTCCCTCCTGTCCCCTCCTGTCTCCTCCTGTCTCCTTGTCTCCCTCCTGTCCTCCTTGTCCTTCCTCTGTCTCCTGTCCTCCTCCTGTCTCCTTGTCTCCCTCCTCCTGTCTCCTCCTCGTGTTCCCTCCTGTCTCCATCCTGTCTCCTTGTCTTCCTCCTGTCCCCTCCTGTCTCCTCCTGTCTCCTTGCCTCCCCTGTCTCCTCCTGTCTCCTGTCTCCCTCCTGTCCTCCTCCTGTCTCCTTGTCTCCCTCCCTCCTTCCTCTCCTGTCCTCCATGTCTCCCTCCTGTCCTCCATCCTGTCTCCTTGTCTTCCTCCTGTCCCCTCCTGTCTCCTCCTCCCTTGTCTCCTCTGTCCTCCCTCCTCCTCTCCTGTTCCTCTTCTCCTCCTGTCCCTCCTCCCTCCTCCCTTGTTCCTCCTGTCTCCCTCCTCCTGTCTCTCTCTCCTCCTTGTCCTCCTCCTGTCTCCCTCCTGTCTCCCTCCAGGTCTCCCTCGTGTCCCTCCCTGTCCTCCCTGTCTCCTGTCTCCCTCCCTCCTGTCTCCTCGTGTCCCTCCTGTCTCCCTCCTGTCTCCTTGTCTCCCTCCTGTCTCCTCGTGTTCCCTCTTGTCTCCCTCCTGTCTCCTTGTCTCCCTCCTGTCTCCTCGTGTTCCCTCCTGTCTCCCTCTTGTCTCCTTGTCTTCCTCCTGTCTCCTTGTCTCCCTCCTGTCTCCTCCTTTCCTGATCTACTGAATAAAGGTGTGCTGCTACCTGCTCCAGTCTCAGAGCATCGTCCCCTCTCGTCCTCTGCTCTATTTTCTTGGACAGGTGTGCTGGACTGATATCTTGTCGTGGACGCTGCAGGTGGAGGTTGGAGGTTCTTCCAGAAGCTTCCAGATAAAGGGGAAGTGTGTTAGTTGAGCTCGTACCTGTCCCCAGAGCCGGGAACGCCACAGACGTGAACCCGTTGTCCTCACAGAGCTTCAGGACTGCGTAAACCACTTCCTTGATCCTGGTTGGGTCTTTCTGGCCGACAACGTGGATGATGTTCTTGCAGGGCAGCTGACCCGCCGAGGTCCGAATCATGACACGAGGAACAAAACCTGGAGAGTTCACTGCAGAGAGGAAGCACACGTTTGACCTTACGAGACAGAACCAGAACCAGAGAGGCTCATGAAGACGGTCAACAACCCTGTTGTTTTGTCTAAAGACGGAATAAAACCATCTGATCGGAGTGGGTTCAGTCAGGTCTTCAGCACCTCCACGATCCAGAACCTTGTAGACCTTCAGCAGCAGGAACATGAAGCTGTGACTTTATCAGTGTCTCACAGGGTTCTGGAGGGCTTTTACTCCATTCTTCACTGCTGCTTGAAGGTCCAACACATGGACATGGACACATCTTGAACCTTGTTCTGTCTTCTCATCATCAGCTCACTTTGCTTCAGCTCGTTGAGGTTTTTGGACATTCACGTCTCTGCAGCTCTTTGAAGGTCCCACCACAGCATTTCCAGACCTGAAGTCCAGACCACAGCTTCAGGTCTGGACTTCAGGTCTGGACTTCAGGTCTGGACTTCAGGTCTGGACTTCAGGTCTGGACTTTGACTAGAACGTTCCAGGACCTGGATTCTTTTCTTTTCAACCGATTCTGATGTAGATCAGCTGCTGAGTTTGGATCTTTGTCCTCAACCAGTCTTCAGCTTTGAAGACACCTGGACCCCCACTGGAGTCTCTAAAACTCATCTGTCCATCAGTCCACTGGGATGTCCAGATGCAACTATGATCCAATCTCTTTAATGTTTTTACACAAAAGAACATTAAAAAAAAAGGAGGTGCTAACTTTTGGACAAAACTAAAATAAATTCTGAACATTTAACACAAAATCTTTGAAAACCAACTCAGAAGCAATGCTTTCCTGCTTTCTGTTTTGTGGTAGTAAAATAGGACAAAACATGAACGATAAAGAAATAAATAAAAATAGAAAATAAAATAATAAAAGATAAAAAATAAAAGAAGCAGGAAGGCGAGCAGAGACTCACCTATCCGAGAACACTCCATCTGAACGCTGATTCCAGCGCCGCCTAAGATCGCCTTGGAAACTCCTGGAAAACGAAGGATGGAAACTAATTACCAGCAGTTCATGTTAATAATAATAGGGTTAGGGTTAGTAATAATAATATTAATATTAATATTAATAATAATAATCTTCATGTCCTCCATCCTGAAGACCTGCAGCAGATCAGAGGACACCAACAACCACCAGCTCTCTGACGCTACACAACACTCACCTGTTTGGAGGTCAAAGTTTTGATTGGAGGGGTTAATGATGACATCACAGGTCTCCTTGGTGATGTCTCCTGATGACACCTCCAGGATGAGCTGGCCCATCTGCATGCAGTAAACCCCGAGGGACGGGGAGGACACCTGGCTGAAGGACGCTGACAAACACAGACACAGGTACCATTAAACCGGGGCCATCAAACACCGTCTCATCCTGTCGTCCAGCCCCAAAACTGGACCAGCAGAGACAAAACTGAGACCGGTAGAGACGAAACCGGGACGAGCAGAGACAAAACTGGACCAGCAGAGACAAAACTGAGACCGGTAGAGACGAAACCGGGACCAGCAGAGACAAAACTGGACCAGCAGAGACAAAACTGGACAGCAGAGACAAAACTGAGACTGGTAGAGACGAAACTGGAACCAGCAGAGACGAAACTGAGACTGGTAGAGACGAAACTGGAACCAGCAGAGATGAAACTGAGACCAGTAGAGACAAAACTGAGACCGGTACAGACGAAACCGGGACCAGCAGAGACAAAACTGAGACCGGTACAGACGAAACCGGGACCAGCAGAGACGAAACTGAGACCAGCAGAGACAAAACTGAGACCGGTAGAGACAAAACCGGGACCAGCAGAGACAAAACTGAGACCGGTAGAGATGAAAGCTGGACCAGCAGAGACAAAACTGAGACCGGTAGAGATGAAACCGGGACCAGCAGAGACAAAACTGGACCAGCAGAGACGAAACTTAGACCGGTAAGACGAAACTGGGACCAGCAGAGACAAAACCGAACCAGCATAGCTGATACCAGAACTAGCAGAGACAAAACCAGGACAAGAAGAGACAAGACCGGGACCAGCAGAGACAAAACTGGACCAGCAGAGGTAAAACTGAGACCGGTAGAGACGAAACCGGGACCAGCAGAGACGAAACTGAGACTGAGGAGTTCCTAAATGTGGTTTCAGTACACCACCAAAGGCAAAAATCTTGTCTAGCGGAGGACCAACAGTAGCAACATTATAGCTTAGCATAAGGTAAACTGGCTAGGCTGAATTAGCTTTTTCTGATTAAACAAAGGTGGGTGTGGTCCGGTCATGTTTTCTTACCGGACGGCTGTTGAGACCGGCCCACCGGCTGTTGGACCACAGACCTGGTAAGAGTTTGTGGACTGGTCTCACCGGAGAACTCTCTGGTGAAACACTAAAGAAAAACAAAACAAAAAAATTAGAAAACATTAATGTGACAGTAAAAATAAAGAGTTGAATTTAAATGTATCCACTAAGAGTCTGAGCTGCAGTTTTCAGTTCAGTTACTGGTTGCTAGAGGAAGGATGTGACCCTAATTCCAAACCCTTAATCCTAAACTAACCCTCAACTAACCCTAAACTAACCCCAACCCTAAACTAACCCTAAACTAACCCCAACCCTAAACTAACCACCAACCCTAAACTAACCCTAAACTAACCAGTAACCTTAAACTAATCCCAAACCAAACTAATCATAAACCAACCACCAACCCTAAACTAACCACTAACCTGAAACTAACCCTAAACTAACCACTAACCCTAAACTAACCCTAAAAACTAAAGAACACAACCAACCCTAATAAACTAACTAACCTAAAAACCTAAACCCACTAACCCTAAAAACTAACCCTAAACTGAACAAACCTAACTTGAACATTCAAACTAACCCTAAACTAATTAACATTTCTTGTACTATATTTTAATTGGTACCATTTCTTGGTATCGTCCCTGAGAGCCCGTCCTCTCAGAGTTCTCTCTCAGGAGAACTGCGCTTTTCCCTAAACCTAAACTAATCCTAAACTAATCCTAAACTACCCCTAACCCTGGAACAGAAGCTGTGGTCACTCACCTCCACGGTCCGGCTGTCACTGGGATGAACCACCACCACCACCTCCCTCAGGTGGGCGGGATTCCTCCTGGAGCTGAACAGCTGGATCTCCTTCAGCAGCAGTCTAGACACCAGTTCTCTGGGGAAGCCCAGGTTCCCCGTACCGATGGCTGGGAAGGACAGAGACGCCGCCCTCAACCGGTCAGCCTCCTCCAGACAGAAGCTGATGATGGATAAAAACTCCTGGAGGAGACAACTGGTTTACTGGGAGGTAGAACCTGTTTCACTTGGCTGATGTTTTGAGGGTCCGAACACCTCTATGAGCAGGTTACTGCAGGAACAGAGTTCCAGAAACTTCCATTCTCAGATTTCAGTGCTGCTCACCTTCTCCGCCTGGCCACGGCCGTTGTCCCAAAAAGGGCAAACAGCATGAAAGACCTTTCTGACATCTGAGCTTGAATCCGTCAGTGGTGACGACGGTTCTGCGAGACTTTGGCGCCGCCCTGGCCTCGGCGTAGACGGCCCCCTGCAGGCTGGGACCAGCAGCCTCCAGGATGGCTGTGGAGACAGGCTCCCTGGTGTAGGTTCAGGGTGTCAGAGATGGTGTTGACGATGACGTCGGTCTGCGGACCAGAATCACAGTTAGTTAGCTTGTTGTGTCGGTTCTGACATCACAAACCCAAAAAACTGACCACCAGGGGACTGATGAGCAGCTCGCTGATGATAGCTTAGCCTAGCTTCTCTAGCCTCTCTGACGGCCTGGAGGAGGGGCCAGCTGAGGTGGGCGTCACCTCTCTGATGGCCTGGAGGAGGGGCCAGCTGAGGTGGGCGTCACCTCACAGCTCTCTGACAGGCCAGGGAGGCCAGCTGAGGTGGGCGTCACCTCTCTGACAGGAGGGGAGGGGGCCTGGAGGGGCGTCACCTCTCTGAAGGCCAGGAGGAGGGGCCAGCTGAGGTGGGCGTCACCTTCTGACACCCTGGAGGAGGGGCCAGCTGAGGTGGGCGTCACCTCTGACAGGCCAGGAGGAGGGGCCAGCTGAGGTGGGCGTCACCTCTCTGACAGGCCAGGAGGAGGGGCCAGCTGAGGTGGGCGTCACCTATCTGAGGAGGGCCAGGAGGGGCCAGCTGAGGTGGGCGTCACCTCTGACAGCCTGGAGGAGGGGCCAGCTGAGGTGGGCGTCACCTCTGACACCCTGGAGGAGGGGCCAGCTGAGGTGGGCGTCACCTCTCACCTCTGCCTGACACCCTGGAGGAGGGGCCAGCTGAGGTGGGCGTCACCTCTCTGACAGCCAGGAGGAGGGGCCAGCTGAGGTGGGCGTCACCTCTCTGAAGGCCAGGAGGAGGGGCCAGCTGAGGTGGGCGTCACCTCTCTGACGGCCAGGAGGAGGGGCCAGCTGAGGTGGGAGTCACCTCTCTGACGGCCAGGAGGAGGGGCCAGCTGAGGTGGGCGTCACCTCTCTGACGGCCTGGGGAGGAGCCAGCTGAGGTGGGCGTCACCTCTCTGACGGCCAGGAGGAGGGGCCAACTGAGGTGGGCGTCACCTCTCTGATGGGCAGCAGCAGCAAGGTGAATAAAGCTAACATTAGTTAGCATTGTAGCTCAGTGTAGGCTAAGCTAAAGAAGCTAACTGTCCGTATCAACCAGGACCAGGTGAAACAGCGACCTCCACTGGACCTGGCAGAAGTCTGTGGGTGACATCACAGGGGGCGTGTCCGGTTTCTCAGATGCACTGGTGCTCACCATCTGGTCCTGGATGTTTCCTTGACAGAGACAGATCTTCAGCCCGCCAGGTGTGGTCTGCTCTATCCTCCCCGACCTGCAACCAATCAAAAGCCAAGAGTGACATCATCACAGAGGGTCAGTATCCTCAGAGATCCACCACTATCTGCTGCAGGAACCGGTCCACCTGCAGCACCACCACCTTCTCAGGAAGGTGGCCTCGTCAGCGTCATCACCTGGTTGCTATGGAAATGCATTTGTTCTAGTTAAAGATCAGCTGAATTAGCTGACAGGTGTGGGACAGGTGTGAGACAGGTGTGACACAGGTGTGAGACAGGTGTGAGAAAGATCTGAGACATGTGTGAGACAGGTGTGAGAGGTGTGAGACACAGGTGAACGTTTGAAACATTTAAATGAGGACCTGCAGATCTACTGGTAGATATCTAGAGGACTGCAGATCTACTGGTAGATATCTACATTTAAACTAGAGGACCTGCAGATCTACTGCTAGATATCTACGTTTTAACTACGTTAATGAGGATTGCTAGATCTACTACGTTTTAGATATCTACTTAGAGAATAGAGGACCTGCAGATCTGTAGATATCTACGTTTTAAATCCTGCAGACTGGAGGACCTCTTAGATATCTACGTTTGAAGAGGACCTGCAGATCTACTACTGTTAGATATCTACGTCTAACTGCCTACGGTATACTACGAACCTGCAGATCTACTAGATATCTACGTTTGAACTAGATCTAGATGACTGCTACTGTTTATGCAGATCTACTGGAGATATCTACGTTTGGATGACTAGATATCTACTTAGATATCTACGTTTTGAACTGTTGAGGAGGACCTGCAGATCTACTTTTAGATATCTACGTTAACTGGAGGAAGATCCTGCAGATCTACTTTGATAGAGGACCTGCAGATCTACTTATACGTTTGAAACTTTAACTGGATGGGACCTGCAGATCTACTGTTAGATATCTACGTTTGAACTCCTGCAGATGACCTGCAGATCTACTAGTAGATATCTACGTTTAAACTGGAGGACCTGCAGATCTACTGTTAGATATCTACATTTAAACTACTGTTGAGGACCTGCAGATCTACTAGTAGATATCTACGTTTAAACTGGAGGACTCACTGCAGAGACCTGCAGATACTAGTATATCTACGTTATTAAACTAGAGGACCTGCAGGTCTACTGTTAGATATCTACATTTAAACTGGAGGACCTGCAGATCTACTGTTAGATATCTACTTTAACTGGAGGACCTGCAGATCTACTGTTAGATATCTACGTTTAAACTGGAGACCTGCAGATCTACTAGTAGATATCTACGTTTAAACTAGATGACCTGCAGGTCTACTGTTAGATATCTACTTTAAACTGGAGGACCTGCAGATCTACTGTTAGATATCTACATTTAAAACTGGAGGACCTGCAGATCTACTGTTAGATATCTACGTTTAACTGGAGGAGCTGCAGATCTACTGGTAGATATCTACGTTTGTTTGAACTGGAGGACCTGCAGATCTACTGTAGATATCTACGTTGGAAACTGGAGGACCTGCAGATCTACTGTTAGATATCTACGTTTGAACTGGAGGACCTGCAGATCTACTGGTAGATATCTACGTTTGAAACTGGAGGACCTGCAGATATCTACTGTTAGATATCTACGTTTGAACTGGAGGACCTGCAGATCTACTGTTAGATATCTACGTTTGAACTGGAGGACCTGCAGATCTACTGTTAGATATCTACGTTTAAACTGGAGGACCTGCAGATCTACTGGTAGATATCTACGTTTGAACTGGAGGACCTGCAGATCTACTGTTAGATATCTACGTTTAAACTGGAGGACCTGCAGATCTACTGTTAGATATCTACGTTTGAACTGGAGGACCTGCAGATCTACTGTTAGATATCTACGTTTGAACTGGAGGACCTGCAGATCTACTGTTAGATATCTACGTTTGAACTGGAGGACCTGCAGATCTACTGGTAGATATCTACGTTTAATAGTTTGCAGATCTACTGGTAGATATCTACGTTTGAACTGGAGGACTGCCTAGATTCTACTGGTAGATATGCTACGTTCTACGGAAACTAGAGGACTGCAGATCTACTGCTAGATATCTACGTTTAAACTGGAGGAAGATGTTTAGAAACGGTCATCATCTACTGAGATGTGAGCTTCAGCTCTTGACTCTGATCTGAAGAAGGACATAGATGATGCAGAGGGCTTTGCAGACTCCTACCCTCCAAGGTCTCCATGTCTCCTGGAGCCCTGAGGACTTCCCCAAACTCCTCCTCTGGGCTCCTCCTCCCTCCTCTGGCTCCTCCTTCTCCTCCTCTGGCTCCTCCCCCTCCTCTGGCTCCTCCTCCTCCTCTTCCTCTTTCTTCTTGTCCTCGGGAGGACCAGGTCTGGACCGGGGACCGAGGAGGACCCTTCCCACGACCTCGCTGGCGTCCACTGGCAGTGAAAGAGACACAGTAGTGATGTATGTTCCATCATTTTACACGCAATAATTAATCAAATTAACCGTTTTTAAATTCATTATGGTCAAGTGGAGATGGGAGGTTCTTTTGGACCACATGGACTTTATCATGCTGAGGATTCAAGGATCAGTCAGATCTCAAACAGAAGAATCGTCCTGTAATCAGGTAAGAAGCCCCATTCAGGTGGTCCTCAGTCCCTTGATGAACTGATCATGAGTCCTTGATGCAACTATTGATTGACCTTCAGGGATCAATAAAGTCTTTTTGAACCAAACTGAACTGGAGAGTTGATTTTGAACAGTTTAACGGGAATTAAACATCTCAGCAGAAACATCTCGTACGCACTGTCAAGCACGGTGGTGGAGGGGTGATGATTTGTAGATGATGACCTCCTCATACTAGAACGTTCTACAGACTGAAGGGAGGATGTCTGTCCAGCAGCTGGAGCTGGTCTGAACCTGGATCATGTGACACCAAACATCTGGAGGAGACCAGTTCTGCTAAAACCCACAGGTTTGATCTGACGGACCGAAGAACCAAAGAACATTTCTAACTCTGATGCTGGTCTGATCTGCTGGACGGTTCAGCAGTGAGCTCACAGATGGTCCATGAGGTTTAATCAGGGTCTTATCTCCTCAGGGTGGTGTCTCGGCCCCAGATGGACGCGGTGTTCAGAAGGGCGTGAATGTCAGTTTTAACGTCAATGGAAGCTTCTAGACCCCTCCCTGAATCGCCACCTTAACGTGGAGGAGGGGTTTGTGTGCCCGAATGATCCCAGGAGCCATGTTGTCGGGGGGGGGTTTGCCCCTGGTAGGGTCACCCAGGCAAACTGGTCCTGGGGGAGGGGCCAGACTAAGAGCGGTTCAAATGACTTCTATGGAAAAGAGAAAACAAGGAGCTTGATGTCCCTCGCCCGGGTCAGGGTTACCGGGGCCCCACCCGGAGCCAGGCCTGGGGGAGGGGCTCGTTTGGGAGCGCCTGGTGGCCGGGCCTTTACCCATGGGGCCAGGCCGGGCTCAGCCCGAATGAGCTACATGGGTTCGCCTCCCCGTGGGCGCACCACCCGCAGGGAGGGCCACAGGAGTCGGGTGCAGTGTGTTATGGGTGGCAGCCGAAAGCGTGGGCCTTGGCGTGCCGACCCTCGGCTGACGAAACTGGCTACTGGGACATGAACGTCACCTCTCTGGTGGGGGAGGAGCCTGAGCTTGTGCGTGAGGTTGAGAGGTACCGACTAGATATAGTCGGGCTCACCTCGACGCACAGCCTGGGCTCTGGAACCAAACTTCTCGGGAGAGGCTGGACCTTATTCTACTCTGGAGTTGCCCAGGGTGAGAGGCGACGGGCTGGTGTGGGCTTGATTATAGCCCCCCAGCTTGGAGCCTGTACGTTGGGGTTTTCCCCGGTGGATGAGAGGGTAGCTTCCCTGATCGACAGACGGATCGGTGCAGCGTCTGCTGTGGTGGTGACTCTGTACCGGTCCGTTGTGGTGGTGACTCTGTACCGGTCCGTTGTGGTGGTGACTCTGTAGGTCCGTTGTGGTGTGACTCGTACCGGTCCGTTGTGGTGGTGACTCTGGACCGGTCCGTTGTGGTGGTGACTCTGTACCGGTCCGTTGTGGTGGTGACTCTGTACCGGTCCGTTGTGGTGGTTACTCTGTTTGTGGTGGTGACTCTGGACCGGTCCGTTGTGGTGGTGACTCTGTACCGTCCGTCCGTTGTGGTGGTGACTGACGGTCCGTTGTGGTTGACTGTGAGGTGTGTGGTGGTGACTCTGGTCACTCGTGTGGTCCGTTTGTGGTGAAGAGAGAGCTGAGCCAAAGACAAGGCTCTCTGTTTACCGGTCCATCTTTGTTCCAACCCTCACCTATGGTCATGAACTGTGGGTAGTGACCGAAAAGAATGAGATCGCGGATACAAGCGGCGGAAATGAGTTTCTCCCAGGGTGGCTGGACTCTCCCTTAGAGATAGGTGAGAAGTTCAGTCATTCTGGAGAGACTCAGAGTAGAGCTGCTGCTCCTTCACATCGAGAGGAGCCAGTTGAGGTGGTTCATCTGGTTAGGATGCCCCCCCGGACGCCTCCCTGGAGAGGTGTTTCGGGCATGTCCAACTGGGAGAAGACCACGGGGAAGACCCAGGACCTGCTGGAGAGATTATATCTCTCAGCTGATCTGGGAACGCCTCGGGATTCTCCCAGAGGAGCTGGTGGAGGCGGGGGAGGGGAGGGAGGTCTGGACCTCTGATGAAGCTGCTGCCCCCGCGACCAGACTTTGGATCAAGCGGAAGATAATGGATGGATAGATGGATGGAAGCTTCTAGAGAAGGTTTATCACTGTCTTCATGGATCATCTTAGTTGATGATATTTGCTCGGGGGTCATGCTCTGGGTCTCTGTAAAGCGCCTAGAGACAATTGTCATTGTAACAGACGCTATATAAATAAAATTGAATTGAATTGAATCTGCTCTTTCATCTATTAGCATGGATGACTGTCAAACTGAAACATCAACATCTCCATTGTTAAGATTGGCAGCAACGTTGCTGGAACTTTCCTCACTGACCTTCCAGAACGATAGAAGGTCAGGTTTCTGAAGAACACCTGAGCCATCCTGACTGATCTGAGCTCCTTCATGGACCGATTTAACGCAGATACGTCCAAACGTTAGCTGGCCGGCTGAAAGACAACTGTCCTTAGGTGATGATGAAGACACCCTGAACCCTCAAACACCAGAAGATCCACATCAGATTAACTGCTCTGCTGTATCGACCTGGTCAAGTCTAGACCTGAACCTGGTGGGACCTTCAGGGACCTGCACATCAGTCAACGTCCTGAAGCCTCAGCTGATTCAATGACGCAGTGAAAAAGAGACAGTTTACTCTAAAGTCCAGGGCTGTAAGAGAAGGTATTAGAGGCATTATTGTAAAGGTTTCTCTAAATTTACCCAGAAGCCTTGGCGCCGCTGCTGCCTGCCGGCGGAGGAACCGTCATGGTCGGACCGAGGTCGCTGAACTCTCTGCTGACGGCTGCGGCCATGACTCTGACGGTGTCTCGGTTGTTGTCGAGCAGGTGGATCTCGGTCAACGACGCCCGACCTCGCGGGTTGTCGCAGTGCTCCCGCACCGCCTGGGCGATGGTCTCGGTGCAGAGTGGAACCGGAAACCCAAAGACGCCCGAGCTGATGGCGGGCAGAGCGATGGTCGAACATCCGGCTGCCTCTGCTCGTCTCAGACTTTCTTTGACCGCACTCTTCAGGTGTCTCACGGACGTCTTCTGATCGTGGTCCAAGAACCGCGGGCCCACGGCGTGGATGACGTGGTTGCAGGGCAGGTTGTAGGCATTCGTTACGATGGCGTCACCTGGGCGCAATTTTCCGTGTTTGGCGATGTAGTCGTTGCTGGCCTGTTGCAGCTGTGGTCCCGCAGCTTTGAGCAGCGCCAGCGCCAAGCCGCCAATGTGCTGCAGCTCCTCGTTAGCAGCGTTCACCACCGCGTCGGCCCTGAAGCTGCATATGTCCGCCCGGCTGACGGAAACCAGGACGTCCCTGGTCGTTTTCACGCTGCAGTAGCACACGCCGGCCTCTTCCTCCATCACATGTTCCTCCTCCTCCTCTTCGTCCTCATCCAGAACCTCTGGCTGAAGCAGCACCACGCAGCTCAAGTCCGTCATGACCGTAGAGAGGAACAGGCTTCCCTGGGACTGGAAGTACTTCTTGGCTCCAGGCTTGTCCACCGTTAAGGTGTCATGAAACAGAGCACCAACCAGTTCCTGGAAGCTGGTTTTAGCTCTCTGGACCTGAAAACGAGCCCCGTCGATGGTGATTCTGGGCCTTTCTGGGTCAAAGCGGACTGAGACGTTATTGTCTTTGGTGATATTTAACCAAACCTGGGTCTTTTTCTTCTCGATGAAGACAACGAAAGCGTTGGACTTGAGACGGATGGTCTCCCGAACTCGTGAGTTGTTCCAAATGAAGTCCTTCAGACTGCGGCTGACTTCTCTGACGGGGTTCACAAAGCCGGCCACGGATACCTTGTTTCTTCTGGATGGGTGGACCTGAATAACCAGCGTCTTCTTGCTGGAGCTATTGTACATGTCCAACAGGTCCTGGTTCAGCTTCTTCCAGCTCTCAAGTTGCATCACTTCCTGGTCTTCCATGTCCAGATCTTCCACAATCAAATCTGCCTTCATCTTACTCTCTGCATCAGCCAGGACTTGGTCAGAACTTCCCAGCAGGACAATCCTGTTGTTCTCTATGAAGTACACCGCACTGATGCCTTTGGAAGTGAACAGGTCCTTGGACATGTCTACAGGATCCACAGACCTGAGGTAGTCCAGCAGGCTTGGCGGGATGTCCAACTGTTTTTGGTTCATTTTCATGTTCTTCTCCAGGATCCATGACTTGGTTTGGAAGACCTCAGCAGGGAGTCCTTCGATGGTCAACGTTTGGGAGTTTTCATCGTAGGACAACTTCATGTCCGGGGAGATGTCCTGGGCGGTTCGGTGCAAACCCTCCTGCTCCAAGATGAAGAACCAGGCAGGAGCTAAACTCATTCCCCCCTTCACGCTGTTAGATGTTCGCTCAATGTGGCTCATGGCTTTGAGGATGATGCTCTCCACAGGAGCTCTGACTTGCTTTATGTCATCGGCTCGACCGGCCACAGTCAGAACCCCTCTGGACGCATCAAAGACAGGGACGGCGTCCTCCTTCAGGACCAAACCCACCTCTTTCTCCACAGCTGCCCACGCTTGTGTGGTCGAGGAGCATTCGAAGGCGGAGTACTGAGACATCACCTGGCAGAAGCCCTTCTGGGCAGTCAGCCTCCAGCCCTGCACGGCCTCAGCAGTCAGACCTTTCTGCCTCAAGAAGCTTGGCAGGGGGCGGAGCTTCACTTCGGGGTCATCCAGCTCCACGCCGCAGAAATACGGCTGCATCTGCTCATTGATGCTTTGCAGCAGATCCTTTTTCTGGAGGAACTTCCAGACCACCCTGTGGACCTTCTCTGTGAAGGGCTCCGGCATCTTCCAGGATGGTCGCTGCTGGCCGTACAGGGCAGTTCCCAGTGACTTGTAGTACGGAAACACCTTGACAGGACTGGAACGCATCACATGGTCTTCCTTCATGCAAATGTTTTCCACAGCTGCAAGGAAGACAAGGAACAGGGAGGTGAAGGTCAGTGAAAGCTCTAAAGATGATCTAGAGAGACGTCTGTCATCTTAGAGACACTATTTTTATTTTTCTTCTTCACTCTTTTGGCTCTTCCTTGAGAGTGGATCATAGATCCATGGGTACTAACGTGGTACTAACCATCTTTAACAGACGTACACTCGTTCACGCTCATAAATCAGATACCAGTTGACAACTCCTCAAGTTTCAAGGAAATAATAGTAAACTATTCTACAAATCAAGTTATTCTACAGAATAATTTATTTCATACAAAACACACTGTTTGTGTATGTCTATATGTATCTACATTTAAACTGGAGGAACTGCAGATCTACTGGAAGATATCTACATATAACTGGAGGAGCTGCAGATCTACTATTAGATATCTAGGTTTAACTGGATGAGCTGCAGATCTACTATTAGATATCTATGTTTAACTGGAGGAGCTGCAGATCTACTGTTAGATATCTACGTTTAACTGGGGGGCTGCAGATCTACTGTTAGATATCTACGTCTAACTGGAGGAGCTGCAGATCTACTGGAAGATATCTACGTTTAACTGGAGGAGCTGCAGATCTACTGGTAGATATCTAGGTTTAACTGGAGGAGCTGCAGATCTACCGTTATATATCTAGGTTTAACTGGAGGAGCTGCAGATCTACCGTTAGATATCTACGTTTAACTGGAGGAGCCTCAGATCTACTATTAGATATCTATGTTTAACTGGAGGAGCTGCAGATCTACTGTTAGATATCTAGGTTTAACTGGAGGAGCTGCCGATCTACTGTTAGATATCTACGTTTAACTGGAGGAGCCCTCAGATCTACTGGTAGATATCTACTGTTAACTGGAGGAGCTGCAGAACTCTACTGGAATATCTATTTTCTGGAGGAGCTGCAGATCTACTGGTAGATATCTAGATAGGTTTAAACTGGAGGCTGCAGATCTACTGGTATATATCTGCTTTTAACCAGAGGAGCTACAGCTACTGTTATCTCTGTGCAGATCTACTGTTAGATCTACGTATTAACTGGAGGAGCTGCAGGATCTACTGTGTTAGATATCTCTAGTTAACTGGAGGAGCTGCAGATCTACTGTAGATATCTACGTTTAACTGGGAAGATCTACTGCTAGATCTAGATATCTGTTACTGTTAGCTAGATCTACTGTACTGAGCTGCAGATCTACCTGTAGATATATCTATGGACTGGAGGACTGCAGATCTACTGCTAGATCTACTGTTATATCTGATGCTACTGTTATATCTACCTGGAGGAGCTGCAGATCTACTGTTCTAGGATATCTACTGTAGAGCTGCATCTGCTAGATCTAGATATCTAGGTTAACTGCAGGAGGAGCTGCAGATCTACTATGTTAACGGAGGAGCTGCAGATCTACTTTAGGATGCAGATCTACTGTTATCTACAGATCTGGAGGAGCTGCAGATCTACTGGTTAGATATCTGATGGAGGTGCTAGGATCTACTGGCTGGGGAGCTGCAGATCTACTGTTAGATATCTAGTTTAACTGGATGAGCTCAGATCTACTGCTAGGTTTAACTGGAGGAGCTGCAGATCTACTGGTAGATATCTAGGTTTAACTGGAGGAGCTGCAGATCTACTGTAGATATCTAGGTTTAACTGGAGGAGCTCAGATCTACTGCTAGAACTGGAGGAGCTGCAGATCTACTGGTCTAGATATCTAGGTTAGACTACGTTTACTGGAGGAGCTGCAGATCTACTGTTAGATATCTATGTTTAACGTGGAGGAGCTGCAGATCTACTGTTAGATATCTAGGTTTAAACTGGAGGATCTCTACTGCAGATCTACTATTAGATATCTAGGTTTAAGACTGGAGGAGCTGCAGATCTACTGGTAGATATCTAGGTTTAACTGGAGGAGCTGCAGATCTACTGTTAGAAACTATCTAGTTTAACTGGAGGAGCTGGCTAGATATCTGCGTTAGATAGGAGCTCTAGGTTTAACTGGAGGAGCTGCAGATCTACTGTTGATATCTACGTTTAACGGAGGAGCTGCAGATCTACTATTAGATATCTATGTTTAACTGGATGAGCTGCAGATCTACTGTTAGATATCTAGGTTTAAACTGGAGCTGGCAGATCTACTGTTAGATATCTACGTTTAACTGGAGGAGCTGCACTCTAACTGGTTTAACTGGAGAGCTGCAGATCTACTGGTAGATATCTACGTTTAACTGGAGAGCTGCAGATCTACTGTTAGATATCTATGTTTAACTGAGGAGCTGCAGATCTACTGTTAGATATCTACTTTAAAGGAGGAGCCTAGATATCTACTGTTAGATATCTCTAGTTTAACTGGAGGAGCTGCAGATCTACTGTAGATAGTTTTAACTGGAGGAGCTCAGATCTACTGGTAGATATCTACGTTTAACTGGAGGAGCTGCAGATCTACTGGTAGATATCTAGCTGTTTAATGGAGTAGCTGCAGATCTCTACTGCTAGATATACTAACTGGAGACCTGCAGATCTACTGGTAGATATCTACGTTTAACTGGAGGAGCTGCAGATCTACTAGATATCTATGTTTAACTGGAGGAGCTGCAGATCTACTGGTAGATATCTAGGTTTAACTGGAGGAGCTGCAGATCTACTGTTAGATATCTGCTTTTAACTGGAGGAGCTGCAGATCTACTGTTAGATATCTAGGTTTAACTGGAGGAGCTGCAGATCTACTGTTAGATATCTACGGTTTAACTGGAGGAGCTGCAGATCTACTGTTAGATATCTACGGTTTAACTGGAGGAGCTGCAGATCTACTGTTAGATATCTACGTTTAACTGGAGGAGCTGCAGATCTACTGTTAGATATCTACTGTTTAACTGGAGGAGCTGCAGATCTACTGTTAGATATCTGCTTTTAACTGCAGAGGAGCTGCTGGAGATCTACTGTTAGATATCTAGGTTTAACTGGAGGAGCTGCAGATCTACTGTTAGATATCTACGTTTAACCGGAGGAGCTGCAGATCTACTGATATCTACTGTTAGATACGGAGGAGCTGCAGATGTTGGATATCTAGGTTTAACTGGAGGAGCTGCAGATCTACTGTTAGATATCTACGTTTAACTGGAGGAGCTGCAGATCTACTGTAGATATCTAGGTTTAACTGGAGAGCTGCAGATCTATTAGATATCTATTTAACTGGAGGAGCTGCAGATCTACTGTTAGATATCTGTTTAACTGGAGGATCCTCAGATCTACTGCTAGATATCTAGGTTTAACTGGAGGAGCTGGATCTACTCTGTTAGATATCTACTATAACGGAGGAGCTGCAGATCTCTACTGTTATATCTACGTTTAACCGGATGGCTGCAGATCTACTGTAGATATCTACTATAATGGAGGAGCTGATCTATGTTATATCTGTTAACTGGAGGAGCTGCAGATCTACTGTTAGATATCTAGGTTTAACTGGAGGAGCTGCAGATCTACTGTTAGATATCTACTATTAACCGGGGGAGCTGCAGATCTACTGTTAGAT
>JAGFBZ010002955.1:7500-10000 GCA_018398805.1 Hirundichthys speculiger
AGCTCCGCCCTTGAATGTCGTAGAGACCTCAGGGTGGTCTCATATGAAAGTAGAGGTCTTACCGAACAACATACACTTTGCCCCATGTCTCTACCACCTTCCCATCCAGAGATATCTTCCTCTGAAAAGGGGTAAGTAAAGTTACAGGGGGAACTTTGGGGGTTTTCACCCTATATCCTAACCCCTAACCCTACCCTAACCCTAACCCTAACCCTAACCCTAACCCTAACCCTAAACCCTAACCCTAACCCCTAACCCTAACCCTAACCCTAACCCTAACCCTAACCCTAACCCTAACCCTAAGGGGGTAAACTTTGGGGTTTTCACCCTATATCCTAAACCCTAACCCTAACCCTAACCCTAACCCTAACCCTAACCCTAACCCTAACCCTAACCCTAACCTAACCTAGGCCTGAACTGATCTTGATTCTAAACCTAACCCTAACCCTAACCTAAAAAAGTCAAAATTATGTATAACAATAACTCCAAAGGACCTGAAACATACTCCTAACAACATCCCTCAGAGCCTTTGTGGCTGTGGGACTTAAAAAAAAAAAGGTTTTTTCGTTCCCATTCATTCCTATGGGAAACGATTTTTGCCAATTACTCCGGAACCGTAGGTCGTAGAGACTCGGGAGTGGTCGAGGCAGACATAATTCGAGGTCAAGGAACACGCCTGTCTTGGTCCCGTGTCTCTACGAACTTGCGTTCCGGAGATACGAGCAAAATAAAGTTGTTTCCGGTTATAGCTCCGCCCTTGAATGTGTAGAGACCTCAGGGTGGTCTCATATGAAAGTAGAGGTCTTACCGAACAACATACACTTTGCCCCATGTCTCTACCACCTTCCCATCCAGAGATATCTTCCTCTAAAAGGGGTAAGTAAAGTTACGGGGGTAACTTTGGGGGTTTCCCTACCAACCCTAACCCCTAACCCTAATACGGACCCCCTAACAGCTCCACCCTGTGGTCATTTGCATATGCGGAAGGTGGATCTTTACAAGTTGGGTCATTAAAGAAGATGGCACGTTAGATGGCGTAGACCCCTTCCAAAAACCCTAATCCTAACCCTTAACCCTAACCCAGGGGGAGGCCTCCAGCCCAGACCCCAGTCCCCTACGAACCAGTCTACGGACTCTGGTCCTCCGGCCACCAACTGGTCCTCCAGACCCCCACCCAGGCACCCAGGCACCCCGCTGGCCCAGGGGGAGGCCTCCATCCCCGGCTCCAGACTTTACACCCACTATATCGTTACAGCAATGTAAAAAGATCCAACATAGACCTACAAACCCCTAACCCAGGGGAGGCCTCCAGCCCAGACCCAGTCCCCTACGAACCAGGCTACGGACTCTGGTCCTCCGGCCAAAACCTGGTCCTCCAGACCCCCACCCAGGCACCCAGGCACCCCGCTGGCCCAGGGGGAGGCCTCCATCCCCGGCTCCAGACTTTACACCCACTATATCGTTACATCAATGTAAAAAACCCAACATAGACCTACAAACCCCTAACCCAAGGGGAGGCCTCCAGCCCAGACCCCAGTCCCCCTGAACCAGGCTACGGACTCTGGTCCTCCGGCCACCACCTGGTCCTCCAGACCCCCCCAGGCACAGGCACCCGGCTGGCCCAGGGGGAGGCCTCCATCCCCGGCTCCAGACTTACACCCACTAATCGTTGCAGCAATGTAAAAAGACCCAACATAGACCTACAAACCCTAACCCAATGGGAGGCCTCCAGCCCAGACCCCAGTCCCTACGAACCAGGCTACGGACTCTGGTCCTCCGGCCAAACCTGGTCTCCAGACCCCCACCCAGGCACCCAGGCACCCGGCTGGCCCAGGGGGAGGCCTCCATCCCCGGCTCCAGACTTTACACCCACTATATCGGTGCAGCAATGTAAAAAGACCCAACATAGACCTACAAACCCCTAACCCAGGGGGAGGCCTCCAGCCCAGACCCCAGTCCCCTGCGAACCAGGCTACGGACTCTGGTCCTCCGGCCAAAACCTGGTCCTCCAGACCCCCACCCAGGCACAGGCCCCCTGGCCCAGGGGAGGCCTCCATCCCCGGCTCCAGACTTTACACCCACTATATCGTAGCAAGTAAAAAAGATCCAACAAGACCTACAAACCCTAAACCCAGGGGGGGCCTCCAGCCCAGACCCCAGTCCCCTACGAACCAGGCTACGGACTCTGGTCCTCCGGCACCTGGTCCTCCAGACCCCCACCCAGGCACAGGCACCCGGCTGGCCCAGGGGGAGGCCTCCATCCCCGGCTCCAGACTTTACACCCACTATAGCGGTAGCAAAAGACCCAACAAGACCTACAAACCCCTAACCCAGGGGGAGGCCTCCAGCCCAGACCCCAGTCCCCTGCGAACCAGGCTACGGACTCTGGTCCTCCGGCCAAACCTGGTCCTCCAGACCCCCACCCAGGCACAGGCACCCGGCTGGCCCAGGGGGAGGCCTCCATCCCCGGCTCCAGACTTTACACCCACTATATCGGTGC
>JAGFBZ010002956.1:0-14759 GCA_018398805.1 Hirundichthys speculiger
GCTTCTCAGTGGGTTTTAAGGATTGTTCCTGCAGGAGGGTGGTAACACTTAAAAGCTGTTACTTTTATTTCCAGTCTGACACAAATCATCAGATCATCCATAAATCATTATTCATTAATGCAGATTAAGGGAAATGCCTTTACAATTTCAGTTTGTCTCATGGTTGGTCTGAATTTCATTTCTGACAAATAATGTTTTCTTTTGAATGCTGTTTTAGACTTGGACTTTTAAAAATGTATATATTTTTTTCCTTTCTGGAATTTGTTTGGCGCCCATTTTACTTGTGGACCGCTCGTTACTTAGGTTGAAAGGAATGGCGCAGTTTCCGTGGTGTAGTGGTTATCACGTTCGCCTCACACGCGAAAGGTCCCTGGTCCGAAACCAGGCGGAAACACTGACCTTCTGCTGGATTTTGCTTTTTTTCAGCATGGTGGCAGGAACATATGAGAATGATCTTGACAAGGTCACTGCTGTTACTATCGCCTCATCATGCGTGAACCTCATCTGTGAACCGGCCTGGACACGTTTCAAAGGCTCTACAAGTGTAAACGCAACTTCTTGTACGAACCACCTAGAAAGGCAAATGTGTGGGAAAAAAGAGAGCAAGTGAATGGGTCAAGAGAACAGCTAATCCAGTGCATGATCAAGAGCGACTAGAGTTTGACCTGACATGAATTGGCATAACGGTGGCCCTCTCAGCAGCGAGTAGGGTGGCTCCGTCTGTCTACGAGGTGTATCATGTCTCGCTTCACTGCTGCTTGTCTGGGGTGGGACAAGTTCAGCACGGAGTGGGGTTCTTCCCAGCATGCAAGCTGAAGCCAGGCCCCGAGGGTGTCAGAAGGTTTGCTTTTTCATTCTGGCTGCGGTTCACCCCACTGTGGGTGCCATATAACAGCTATCAAAGGACTAAAAGCTCTTCCTCGCTCCCCGTCGGAGAATCGAACTCCGGTCTTCCGCGTGACAGGCGGAGATACTGTCCCACTATACTAACGAGGACCACTCCTGACGTTCCAAGGTTTTCCAGATGGCTTGCAGAAATCGGCCATGTGAGAAGAGTTGTGGCCGTAGCCTTTGGACGGCCAGGACAATGTCTTGGTAATGGACAAAAGTTCATAGTCATGAGCAGAGGCCTCGCAGTGCCTCTGTTACCTTGAACACTGTCAGACTCTATAGGATGGGGCGCTTTCCATGCCAGGAGGTCAAATTCGACCACTTTCCAAGTATTCAGGCAGGAAGGCAGGCAGGCACTGGTATTTGGATAATTTGGCACCTTTGCCCACTTGAAGGTCACCTCTGGATTTTGTATAGTGTTATTTCAGACACCAGTTGGGACAGCAGAGTGGCGCAGCGGAAGCGTGCTGGGCCCATAACCCAGAGGTCGATGGACCGAAACCATCCTCTGCTAGCCAAGCTTTTGCCTAAAAAATGAGCTATCTCCTCTTTGCCACAGGTAAAGTGCAATTGGACTAGCCTGCACTAAAGTCTCCTTTCCAAATTCTGCAGTGTTTTTTCCTTCAAGAGTCTTGCCAAGCAAAACCTTGAACGTGCTCTCATCTGAAAGCAACCGAAGATAATTGTTTGGCTAAATGGCAAAGGGAAGAGTTGACGTGTGCCAAATGTGATGATGTTTTTTAAATGACAATGAGCCTGTTGTTGATCTTAAATGCATCTGACAGTGTTCTTTGCACACCCATGCCATTGCTGCATTCCTACAGACAGCTTGCATTGGCCGGGATTTGAACCCGGGTCAACTGCTTGGCAAGCAGCCATGCTGCCTACTATACCACCAATGCCCCAAAAGCTTTTTTTTGGAGATGCCAGCAGAATGAGACATATGACACAAATCACAGGCTGTGCTTCGCGTGGCGCTGTTGTTACATGGCCGTTACATACCTCAGCTTCAAACGTTCCAAAAGCTAAGAGCACTTGTTCAGTCCTGGCCTTTTTATTTACAAATCGTTTTTTTTTTTGTCTTCTTTAATTTCATCTAATTTTCTGTTTTCACTTTTTCTGCCAATCATGACATGGTGGTGCTCTCCGGAGACGGTGCTCGCCGGGGGTTTCTGTAGTGTAGTGGTTATCACGTTCGCCTAACACGCGAAAGGTCCCTGGCCCGAAACCAGGCAGAAACATCTCCATGTTGGCTTCTCAGTGGTGCTTTTAAGGATTGTTTCCTGCAGGATAGGGTTGGTTAACACTTACAAAGCTGTTTACTTTTCTATTTCCAGTCTG
Source organism: Hirundichthys speculiger (assembly GCA_018398805.1). Lineage (NCBI taxonomy): Eukaryota > Metazoa > Chordata > Actinopteri > Beloniformes > Exocoetidae > Hirundichthys > Hirundichthys speculiger. The sequence goes on from JAGFBZ010002956.1 coordinate 2,233, forward strand.
ACACAAATCATCAGATCATCCCATAAAATCATTATTCATTAATTGCAGATTAAGGGAAATGCCTTACAATTTCAGTTTGTCTTCTCTCCATGGTTGGTCTGAATTTCATTTCTGACAAATAATGTTTTCTTTTGAATGCTGTTTTAGACTTGGACTTTTAAAAATGTATATATTTTTTTCCTTTCTGGAATTTGTTTGGCGCCCATTTTACTTGTGTGGACCGCTCGTACTTAGGTTGAAAGGAACACGGCGCAGTTTCCGTGGTGTAGTGGTTATCACGTTCGCCTCACACGCGAAAGGTCCCTGGTCCGAAACCAGGCGGAAAACACTGACCTTCTGCTGGATTTTGCTTTTTTTCAGCATGGTGGCAGGAACATATGAGAATGATCTTGACAAGGTCACTGCTGTTACTATCGCCTCATCATGCGTGAACCTCATCTGTGAACCGGCCTGGACACGTTTCAAAGGCTCTACAAGTGTAAACGCAACTTCTTGTACGAACCACCTAGCAAGGCAAATGTGTGGGAAAAAAGAGAGCAAGTGAATGGGTCAAGAGAACAGCTAATCCAGTGCATGATCAAGAGCTGACTAGAGTTTGACCTGACATGAATTGGCATAACGGTGGCCCCTCTCAGCAGCGAGTAGGGTGGCTCCGTCTGTCTACGAGGTGTATCATGTCTCGCTTCACTGCTGCTTGTCTAAGGTGGGACAAGTTCAGCACGGAGTGGGGTTCTTCCCAGCATGCAAGCTGAAGCCAGGCCCCGAGGGTGTCAGGAAGGTTTGCTTTTTCATTCTGGCTGCGGTTCACCCACTGTGGGTACCATATAACAGCTATCAAAGGACTAAAAGCTCTTCCTCGCTCCCCGTCGGAGAATCGAACTCCGGTCTTCCGCGTGACAGGCGGAGATACTGTCCACTATACTAACGAGGACCACTCCTGACGTTCCAAAGGTTTTCCAGATGGCTTGCAGAAATCGGCCATGTTTGAGAAGAGTTGTGGCCGTAGCCTTTGGACGGCCAGGACAATGTCTTGGTAATGGACAAAAGTTCATAGTCATGAGCAGAGGCCTCGCAGTGCCTCTGTTACCTTGAACACTGTCAGACTCTATAGGATGGGGCGCTTTCCATGGCCAGGAGGTCAAATTCGACCACTTTCCAAGTATTCAGGCAGGAAGGCAGGCAGGCACTGGTATTTGGATAATTTGGCACCTTTGCCCACTTGAAGGTCACCTCTGGATTTTGTATAGTGTTATTTCAGACACCAGTTGGGACAGCAGAGTGGCGCAGCGGAAGCGTGCTGGGCCCATAACCCAGAGGTCGATGGACTGAAACCATCCTCTGCTAGCCAAGCTTTTGCCTAAAAAATGAGCTATCTCCTCTTTGCCACAGGTAAAGTGCAATTGGACTAGCCTGCACTAAAGTCTCCTTCCAAATTCTGCAGTGTTTTTCCTTCAAGAGTCTTGCCAAGCAAAACCTTGAACGTGCTCTCATCTGAAAGCAACCGAAGATAATTGTTTGGCTAAATGGCAAAGGGAAGAGTTGACGTGTGCCAAATGTGATGATGTTTTTTAAATGACAATGAGCCTGTTGTTGATCTTAAATGCATCTGACAGTGTTCTTTGCACCCATGCCATTGCTGCATTCCTACAGACATCTTGCATTGGCCGGGATTTGAACCCGGGTCAACTGCTTGGCAAGCAGCCATGCTGCCTACTATACCACCAATGCCCCAAAAGCTTTTTTTGGAGATGCCAGCAGAATGAGACATATGACACAAATCACAGGCTGTGCTTTGCGTGGCGCTGTTGTTACATGGCCGTTACATACCTCAGCTTCAACGTTCCAAAAGCTAAGAGCACTTGTTCAGTCCTGGCCTTTTTATTTACAAATCGTTTTTTTTTTTGTCTTCTTTAATTTCATCTAATTTTCTGTTTTCACTTTTTCTGCCAATCATGACATGGTGGTGCTCTCCGGAGACGGTGCTCGCCGGGGGTTTCTGTAGTGTAGTGGTTATCACGTTCGCCTAACACGCGAAAGGTCCCTGGTCCGAAACCAGGCAGAAACATCTCCATGTTGGCTTCTCAGTGGTGCTTTTAAGGATTGTTCCTGCAGGATAGGGTTGGTTAACACTTACAAAGCTGTTTACTTTTCTATTTCCAGTCTGACACAAATCATCAGATCATCCCATAAAATCATTATTCATTAATTGCAGATTAAGGGAAATGCCTTACAATTTCAGTTTGTCTCTCCATGGTTGGTCTGAATTTCATTTCTGACAAATAATGTTTTCTTTTGAATGCTGTTTTAGACTTGGACTTTTAAAAATGTATATATTTTTTTCCTTTCTGGAATTTGTTTGGCGCCCATTTTACTTGTGTGGACCGCTCGTACTTAGGTTGAAAGGAACACGGCGCAGTTTCCGTGGTGTAGTGGTTATCACGTTCGCCTCACACGCGAAAGGTCCCTGGTCCGAAACCAGGCGGAAACACTGACCTTCTGCTGGATTTTGCTTTTTTTCAGCATGGTGGCAGGAACATATGAGAATGATCTTGACAAGGTCACTGCTGTTACTATCGCCTCATCATGCGTGAACCTCATCTGTGAACCGGCCTGGACACGTTTCAAAGGCTCTACAAGTGTAAACGCAACTTCTTGTACGAACCACCTAGCAAGGCAAATGTGTGGGAAAAAAGAGAGCAAGTGAATGGGTCAAGAGAACAGCTAATCCAGTGCATGATCAAGAGCTGACTAGAGTTTGACCTGACATGAATTGGCATAACGGTGGCCCTCTCAGCAGCGAGTAGGGTGGCTCCGTCTGTCTACGAGGTGTATCATGTCTCGCTTCACTGCTGCTTGTCTAAGGGTGGGACAAGTTCAGCACGGAGTGGGGTTCTTCCCAGCATGCAAGCTGAAGCCAGGCCCCGAGGGTGTCAGGAAGGTTTGCTTTTTCATCCTGGCTGCGGTTCACCCACTGTGGGTACCATATAACAGCTATCAAAGGACTAAAAGCTCTTCCTCGCTCCCCGTCGGAGAATCGAACTCCGGTCTTCCGCGTGACAGGCGGAGATACTGTCCACTATACTAACGAGGACCACTCCTGACGTTCCAAAGGTTTTCCAGATGGCTTGCAGAAATCGGCCATGTTGAGAAGAGTTGTGGCCGTAGCCTTTGGACGGCCAGGACAATGTCTTGGTAATGGACAAAAGTTCATAGTCATGAGCAGAGGCCTCGCAGTGCCTCTGTTACCTTGAACACTGTCAGACTCTATAGGATGGGGCGCTTTCCATGGCCAGGAGGTCAAATTCGACCACTTTCCAAGTATTCAGGCAGGAAGGCAGGCAGGCACTGGTATTTGGATAATTTGGCACCTTTGCCCACTTGAAGGTCACCTCTGGATTTTGTATAGTGTTATTTCAGACACCAGTTGGGACAGCAGAGTGGCGCAGCGGAAGCGTGCTGGGCCCATAACCCAGAGGTCGATGGACCGAAACCATCCTCTGCTAGCCAAGCTTTTGCCTAAAAAATGAGCTATCTCCTCTTTGCCACAGGTAAAGTGCAATTGGACTAGCCTGCACTAAAGTCTCCTTCCAAATTCTGCAGTGTTTTTCCTTCAAGAGTCTTGCCAAGCAAAACCTTGAACGTGCTCTCATCTGAAAGCAACCGAAGATAATTGTTTGGCTAAATGGCAAAGGGAAGAGTTGACGTGTGCCAAATGTGATCATGTTTTTTAAATGACAATGAGCCTGTTGTTGATCTTAAATGCATCTGACAGTGTTCTTTGCACCCATGCCATTGCTGCATTCCTACAGACAGCTTGCATTGGCCGGGATTCGAACCCGGGTCAACTGCTTGGCAAGCAGCCATGCTGCCTACTATACCACCAATGCCCCAAAAGCTTTTTTTGGAGATGCCAGCAGAATGAGACATATGACACAAATCACAGGCTGTGCTTCGCGTGGCGCTGTTGTTACATGGCCGTTACATACCTCAGCTTCAACGTTCCAAAAGCTAAGAGCACTTGTTCAGTCCTGGCCTTTTTATTTACAAATCGTTTTTTTTTTTGTCTTCTTTAATTTCATCTAATTTTCTGTTTTCACTTTTTCTGCCAATCATGACATGGTGGTGCTCTCCGGAGACGGTGCTCGCCGGGGGTTTCTGTAGTGTAGTGGTTATCACGTTCGCCTAACACGCGAAAGGTCCCTGGTCCGAAACCAGGCAGAAACATCTCCATGTTGGCTTCTCAGTGGTGCTTTTAAGGATTGTTCCTGCAGGATAGGGTTGGTTAACACTTACAAAGCTGTTTACTTTTCTATTTCCAGTCTGACACAAATCATCAGATCATCCCATAAAATCATTATTCATTAATTGCAGATTAAGGGAAATGCCTTACAATTTCAGTTTGTCTCTCCATGGTTGGTCTGAATTTCATTTCTGACAAATAATGTTTTCTTTTGAATGCTGTTTTAGACTTGGACTTTTAAAAATGTATATATTTTTTTCCTTTCTGGAATTTGTTTGGCGCCCATTTTACTTGTGTGGACCGCTCGTACTTAGGTTGAAAGGAACACGGCGCAGTTTCCGTGGTGTAGTGGTTATCACGTTCGCCTCACACGCGAAAGGTCCCTGGTCCGAAACCAGGCGGAAACACTGACCTTCTGCTGGATTTTGCTTTTTTTCAGCATGGTGGCAGGAACATATGAGAATGATCTTGACAAGGTCACTGCTGTTACTATCGCCTCATCATGCGTGAACCTCATCTGTGAACCGGCCTGGACACGTTTCAAAGGCTCTACAAGTGTAAACGCAACTTCTTGTACGAACCACCTAGCAAGGCAAATGTGTGGGAAAAAAGAGAGCAAGTGAATGGGTCAAGAGAACAGCTAATCCAGTGCATGATCAAGAGCTGACTAGAGTTTGACCTGACATGAATTGGCATAACGGTGGCCCTCTCAGCAGCGAGTAGGGTGGCTCCGTCTGTCTACGAGGTGTATCATGTCTCGCTTCACTGCTGCTTGTCTAAGGTGGGACAAGTTCAGCACGGAGTGGGGTTCTTCCCAGCATGCAAGCTGAAGCCAGGCCCCGAGGGTGTCAGGAAGGTTTGCTTTTTCATTCTGGCTGCGGTTCACCCACTGTGGGTGCCATATAACAGCTATCAAAGGACTAAAAGCTCTTCCTCGCTCCCCGTCGGAGAATCGAACTCCGGTCTTCCGCGTGACAGGCGGAGATACTGTCCACTATACTAACGAGGACCACTCCTGACGTTCCAAAGGTTTTCCAGATGGCTTGCAGAAATCGGCCATGTTGAGAAGAGTTGTGGCCGTAGCCTTTGGACGGCCAGGACAATGTCTTGGTAATGGACAAAAGTTTCATAGTCATGAGCAGAGGCCTCGCAGTGCCTCTGTTACCTTGAACACTGTCAGACTCTATAGGATGGGGCGCTTTCCATGGCCAGGAGGTCAAATTCGACCACTTTCCAAGTATTCAGGCAGGAAGGCAGGCAGGCACTGGTATTTGGATAATTTGGCACCTTTGCCCACTTGAAGGTCACCTCTGGATTTTGTATAGTGTTATTTCAGACACCAGTTGGGACAGCAGAGTGGCGCAGCGGAAGCGTGCTGGGCCCCTGGCCCATAACCCAGAGGTCGATGGACTGAAACCATCCTCTGCTAGCCAAGCTTTTGCCTAAAAACTGAGCTATCTCCTCTTTGCCACAGGTAAAGTGCAATTGGACTAGCCTGCACTAAAGTCTCCTTTCAAATTCTGCAGTGTTTTTTCCTTCAAGAGTCTTGCCAAGCAAAACCTTGAACGTGCTCTCATCTGAAAGCAACCGAAGATAATTGTTTGGCTAAATGGCAAAGGGAAGAGTTGACGTGTGCCAAATGTGATGATGTTTTTTAAATGACAATGAGCCTGTTGTTGATCTTAAATGCATCTGACAGTGTTCTTTGCACCCATGCCATTGCTGCATTCCTACAGACATCTTGCATTGGCCGGGATTTGAACCTGGGTCAACTGCTTGGCAAGCAGCCATGCTGCCTACTATACCACCAATGCCCCAAAAGCTTTTTTTGGAGATGCGAGCAGAATGAGACATATGACACAAATCACAGGCTCTGCTTTGCGTGGCGCTGTTGTTACATGGCCGTTACATACCTCAGCTTCAACGTTCCAAAAGCTAAGAGCACTTGTTCAGTCCTGGCCTTTTTATTTACAAATCGTTTTTTTTTTTTGTCTTCTTTAATTTCATCTAATTTTCTGTTTTCACTTTTTCTGCCAATCATGACATGGTGGTGCTCTCCGGAGACGGTGCTCGCCGGGGGTTTCTGTAGTGTAGTGGTTATCATGTTCGCCTAACACGCGAAAGGTCCCTGGTCCGAAACCAGGCAGAAACATCTCCATGTTGGCTTCTCAGTGGTGCTTTTAAGGATTGTTCCTGCAGGATAGGGTTGGTTAACACTTACAAAGCTGTTTACTTTTCTATTGCCAGTCTGACACAAATCATCAGATCATCCCATAAAATCATTATTCATTAATTGCAGATTAAGGGAAATGCCTTACAATTTCAGTTTGTCTCTTCATGGTTGGTCTGAATTTCATTTCTGACAAATAATGTTTTCTTTTGAATGCTGTTTTAGACTTGGACTTTTAAAAATGTATATATTTTTTTCCTTTCTGGAATTTGTTTGGCGCCCATTTTACTTGTGTGGACCGCTCGTACTTAGGTTGAAAGGAACACGGCGCACTTTCCGTGGTGTAGTGGTTATCACGTTCGCCTCACACGCGAAAGGTCCCTGGTCCGAAACCAGGCGGAAACACTGACCTTCTGCTGGATTTTGCTTTTTTTCAGCATGGTGGCAGGAACATATGAGAATGATCTTGACAAGGTCACTGCTGTTACTATCGCCTCATCATGCGTGAACCTCATCTGTGAACCGGCCTGGACACGTTTCAAAGGCTCTACAAGTGTAAACGCAACTTCTTGTACGAACCACCTAGCAAGGCAAATGTGTGGGAAAAAAGAGAGCAAGTGAATGGGTCAAGAGAACAGCTAATCCAGTGCATGATCAAGAGCTGACTAGAGTTTGACCTGACATGAATTGGCATAACGGTGGCCCTCTCAGCAGCGAGTAGGGTTGGCTCCGTCTGTCTACGAGGTGTATATCATGTCTCGCTTCACTGCTGCTTGTCTAAGGTGGGACAAGTTCAGCACGGAGTGGGGTTCTTCCCAGCATGCAAGCTGAAGCCAGGCCCCGAGGGTGTCAGGAAGGTTTGCTTTTTCATTCTGGCTGCGGTTCACCCACTGTGGGTACCATATAACAGCTATCAAAGGACTAAAAGCTCTTCCTCGCTCCCCGTCGGAGAATCGAACTCCGGTCTTCCGCGTGACAGGCGGAGATACTGTCCACTATACTAACGAGGACCACTCCTGACGTTCCAAAGGTTTTCCAGATGGCTTGCAGAAATCGGCCATGTTGAGAAGAGTTGTGGCCGTAGCCTTTGGACGGCCAGGACAATGTCTTGGTAATGGACAAAAGTTCATAGTCATGAGCAGAGGCCTCGCAGTGCCTCTGTTACCTTGAACACTGTCAGACTCTATAGGATGGGGCGCTTTCCATGGCCAGGAGGTCAAATTCGACCACTTTCCAAGTATTCAGGCAGGAAGGCAGGCAGGCACTGGTATTTGGATAATTTGGCACCTTTGCCCACTTGAAGGTCACCTCTGGATTTTGTATAGTGTTATTTCAGACACCAGTTGGGACAGCAGAGTGGCGCAGCGGAAGCGTGCTGGGCCCATAACCCAGAGGTCGATGGACCGAAACCATCCTCTGCTAGCCAAGCTTTTGCCTAAAAAATGAGCTATCTCCTCTTTGCCACAGGTAAAGTGCAATTGGACTAGCCTGCACTAAAGTCTCCTTCCAAATTCTGCAGTGTTTTTCCTTCAAGAGTCTTGCCAAGCAAAACCTTGAACGTGCTCTCATCTGAAAGCAACCGAAGATAATTGTTTGGCTAAATGGCAAAGGGAAGAGTTGACGTGTGCCAAATGTGATGATGTTTTTTAAAATGACAATGAGCCTGTTGTTGATCTTAAATGCATCTGACAGTGTTCTTTGCACCCATGCCATTGCTGCATTCCTACAGACAGCTTGCATTGGCCGGGATTCGAACCCGGGTCAACTGCTTGGCAAGCAGCCATGCTGCCTACTATACCACCAATGCCCGAAAAGCTTTTTTTGGAGATGCCAGCAGAATGAGACATATGACACAAATCACAGGCTGTGCTTCGCGTGGCGCTGTTGTTACATGGCCGTTACATACCTCAGCTTCAACGTTCCAAAAGCTAAGAGCACTTGTTCAGTCCTGGCCTTTTTATTTACAAATCGTTTTTTTTTTGTCTTCTTTAATTTCATCTAATTTTCTGTTTTCACTTTTTCTGCCAATCATGACATGGTGGTGCTCTCCGGAGACGGTGCTCGCCGGGGGTTTCTGTAGTGTAGTGGTTATCACGTTCGCCTAACACGCGAAAGGTCCCTGGCCCGAAACCAGGGCAGAAACATCTCCATGTTGGCTTCTCAGTGGTGCTTTTAAGGATTGTTCCTGCAGGATAGGGTTGGTTAACACTTACAAAGCTGTTTACTTTTCTATTTCCAGTCTGACAGAAATCATCAGATCATCCCATAAAATCATTATTCATTAATTGCAGATTAAGGGAAATGCCTTACAATTTCAGTTTGTTTCTCCATGGTTGGTCTGAATTTCATTTCTGACAAATAATGTTTTCTTTTGAATGCTGTTTTAGACTTGGACTTTTAAAAAATGTATATATTTTTTTTTCCTTTCTGGAATTTGTTTGGCGCCCATTTTACTTGTGTGGACCGCTCGTACTTAGGTTGAAAGGAACATGGCGCAGTTTTCCGTGGTGTAGTGGTTATCACGTTCGCCTCACACGCGAAAGGTCCCTGGTCCGAAACCAGGCGGAAACACTGACCTTCTGCTGGATTTTGCTTTTTTTCAGCATGGTGGCAGGAACATATGACAATGATCTTGACAAGGTCACTGCTTTTACTATCGCCTCATCATGCGTGAACCTCATCTCTGAACCGGCCTGGACACGTTTCAAAGGCTCTACAAGTGTAAACGCAACTTCTTGTACGAACCACCTAGCAAGGCAAATGTGTGGGAAAAAAGAGAGCAAGTGAATGGGTCAAGAGAACAGCTAATCCAGTGCATGATCAAGAGCTGACTAGAGTTTGACCTGACATGAATTGGCATAACGGTGGCCCTCTCAGCAGCGAGTAGGGTGGCTCCGTCTGTCTACGAGGTGTATCATGTCTCGCTTCACTGCTGCTTGTCTGGGGTGGGACAAGTTCAGCACGGAGTGGGGTTCTTCCCAGCATGCAAGCTGAAGCCAGGCCCCGAGGGTGTCAGGAAGGTTTGCTTTTTCATCCTGGCTGCGGTTCACCCACTGTGGGTACCATATAACAGCTATCAAAGGACTAAAAGCTCTTCCTCGCTCCCCGTCGGAGAATCGAACTCCGGTCTTCCGCGTGACAGGCGGAGATACTGTCCACTATACTAACGAGGACCACTCCTGACGTTCCAAAGGTTTTCCAGATGGCTTGCAGAAATCGGCCATGTTGAGAAGAGTTGTGGCCGTAGCCTTTGGACGGCCAGGACAATGTCTTGGTAATGGACAAAAGTTCATAGTCATGAGCAGAGGCCTCGCAGTGCCTCTGTTACCTTGAACACTGTCAGACTCTATAGGATGGGGCGCTTTCCATGGCCAGGAGGTCAAATTCGACCACTTTCCAAGTATTCAGGCAGGAAGGCAGGCAGGCACTGGTATTTGGATAATTTGGCACCTTTGCCCACTTGAAGGTCACCTCTGGATTTTGTATAGTGTTATTTCAGAGGCCAGTTGGGACAGCAGAGTGGCGCAGCGGAAGCGTGCTGGGCCCATAACCCAGAGGTCGATGGACTGAAACCATCCTCTGCTAGCCAAGCTTTTGCCTAAAAACTGAGCTATCTCCTCTTTGCCACAGGTAAAGTGCAATTGGACTAGCCTGCACTAAAGTCTCCTTTCAAATTCTGCAGTGTTTTTCCTTCAAGAGTCTTGCCAAGCAAAACCTTGAACGTGCTCTCATCTGAAAGCAACCGAAGATAATTGTTTGGCTAAATGGCAAAGGGAAGAGTTGACGTGTGCCAAATGTGATGATGTTTTTTAAATGACAATGAGCCTGTTGTTGATCTTAAATGCATCTGACAGTGTTCTTTGCACCCATGCCATTGCTGCATTCCCTACAGACATCTTGCATTGGCCGGGATTTGAACCTGGGTCAACTGCTTGGCAAGCAGCCATGCTGCCTACTATACCACCAATGCCCCAAAAGCTTTTTTTGGAGATGCGAGCAGAATGAGACATATGACACAAATCACAGGCTCTGCTTTGCGTGGCGCTGTTGTTACATGGCCGTTACATACCTCAGCTTCAACGTTCCAAAAGCTAAGAGCACTTGTTCAGTCCTGGCCTTTTTTATTTACAAATCGTTTTTTTTTTGTCTTCTTTAATTTCATCTAATTTCTGTTTTCACTTTTTCTGCCAATCATGACATGGTGGTGCTCTCCGGAGACGGTGCTCGCCGGGGGTTTCTGTAGTGTAGTGGTTATCATGTTCGCCTAACACGCGAAAGGTCCCTGGTCCGAAAACCAGGCAGAAACATCTCCATGTTGGCTTCTCAGTGGTGCTTTTAAGGATTGTTCCTGCAGGATAGGGTTGGTTAACACTTACAAAGCTGTTTACTTTTCTATTGCCAGTCTGACACAAATCATCAGATCATCCCATAAAATCATTATTCATTAATTGCAGATTAAGGGAAATGCCTTACAATTTCAGTTTGTCTCTTCCATGGTTGGTCTGAATTTCATTTCTGACAAATAATGTTTTCTTTTGAATGCTGTTTTAGACTTGGACTTTTAAAAATGTATATATTTTTTTCCTTTCTGGAATTTTTTGGCGCCCATTTTACTTGTGTGGACCGCTCGTACTTAGGTTGAAAGGAACACGGCGCACTTTCCGTGGTGTAGTGGTTATCACGTTCGCCTCACACGCGAAAGGTCCCTGGTCCGAAACCAGGCGGAAACACTGACCTTCTGCTGGATTTTGCTTTTTTTTTTCAGCATGGTGGCAGGAACATATGAGAATGATCTTGACAAGGTCACTGCTGTTACTATCGCCTCATCATGCGTGAACCTCATCTGTGAACCGGCCTGGACACGTTTCAAAGGCTCTACAAGTGTAAACGCAACTTCTTGTACGAACCACCTAGCAAGGCAAATGTGTGGGAAAAAAGAGAGCAAGTGAATGGGTCAAGAGAACAGCTAATCCAGTGCATGATCAAGAGCTGACTAGAGTTTGACCTGACATGAATTGGCATAAACGGTGGCCCTCTCAGCAGCGAGTAGGGTGGCTTCCGTCTGTCTACGAGGTGTATCATGTCTCGCTTCACTGCTGCTTGTCTAAGGTGGGACAAGTTCAGCACGGAGTGGGGTTCTTCCCAGCATGCAAGCTGAAGCCAAGGCCCCGAGGGTGTCAGGAAGGTTTGCTTTTTTCATTCCTGGCTGCGGTTCACCCACTGTGGGTGCCATATAACAGCTATCAAAGGACTAAAAGCTCTTCCTCGCTCCCCGTCGGAGAATCGAACTCCCGGTCTTCCGCGTGACAGGCGGAGATACTGTCCACTATACTAACGAGGACCACTCCTGACGTTCCAAAGGTTTTCCAGATGGCTTGCAGAAATCGGCCATGTTGAGAAGAGTTGTGGCCGTACCTTTGGACGGCCAGGACAATGTCTTGGTAATGGACAAAATTCATAGTCATGAGCAGAGGCCTCGCAGGCCTCTGTTACCTTGAACACTGGTAGACTCTATAGGATGGCGCTTTCCATGGCCAGGAGGTCAAATTCGACCACTTTCCAAGTTTCAGGCAGGAAGGCAGGCAGGCACGGTATTTGAAATTTGGCCCTTTCCCACTTGAAGGTCACCTCTGGATTTTGTATAGTGTTATTTCAGAAACCAGTTGGGACAGCAGCTGGCGCAGGAAGCGTGCTGGGCCCATACCCAGAGCGAGGCCGAAACCATCCTCTGTAGCCAAGCTTTGCCTAAAAAATGAGCTAAATCTCCTCTTTGCCACAGGTAAAGTGCAATTGGACTAGCTGCACTAAAGTCTCCTTCAAATTCTGCAGTGTTTTTCCTTCAAGAGTCTTGCCAAGCAAAACCTTGAACGTGCTCTCATCTGAAAGCAACCGAGATAATTGTTGGCTAAATGGCAAAGGGAAGAGTGACCGTGTGCCAATGTGATGATTTTTTTAAATGACAATGAGCCTGTTGTTGATCTTATGCATCTGACGTGTTCTTGCCCCATGCCATTGCTGCATTCCTACAGACCTTGCATTGGCCGGGATCGAACGGGTCAATGCTTGGCAAGCAGCCATGCTGCCTATATCCACCAATGCCCCAAAGCTTTTTTTGGA
>JAGFBZ010002957.1:0-11450 GCA_018398805.1 Hirundichthys speculiger
TCTTGGGCACTGGCTCGGCCTGATTGTGGGGCACTGGCTCTCCCAGCAGGCCTGGGGTCTCCCCACCTCTGGTCCCGCCACATCTTGGGCACTGGCTCAGCCTGGTGGTTCAGCACTGGCTTTCCCAGCAGGCCCGGGGTCTCCCCACCTCTGTTCCCGCCACATCTTGGGCACCGGCTCGGCCTGGTGGTGCGGCACTGGCTGTCCCAGAAGGCCCGGGGTCTCCCCACCTCTGGTCCCACCACCTTTTGGGCACTGGCTCGGCCTGGTGGTGCGGCACTGGCTTTCCCAGCAGGCCTGGGGTCTCCCCACGGCCTGGTGGTGCGGTACTGGCTCTGCCAGCAGGCACGGGGTCTCATCACCTCTGGTCCAGCCACCTATTGGGCACCGGCTCGGCCTGGTGGTGCGGCAATAGTTTTCACAGCAGGCCCGGGGTCTTCCCACCTCTGGTCCCGCCACCTCTTGGGCACCGGCTGGGCCTGTTTATGCGGCACTGGCTGTCCCAGCAGGCCCGGGGTCTCCCCATCTCTGGTCCCGCCAAATCTTGGGCACTGGCTCAGCCTGGTGGTGCAGCATTGGCTGTCCCAGCAGGTCTGGGGTCTCCCCACCTCTGGTCTTGCCACATCTTGGGCACTGGCTCAGCCTGGTGGTGCAGCACTGGCTGTCCCAGCATGCCTGGGGTCTCCCCACCTCTGGTCCCGCCACATTTGGGCACTGGCTCAGCCTGGTGGTGCAGCACTGGCTGTCCCAGCAGGCCTGGGGTCTCCCCACCTCTGGTCCTGCCACATTTTGGGCACTGGCTCAGCCTGGTGGTGCAGCACTGGCTGTCCCAGCAGGCCTGTGGTCTCCCCACCTCTGGTCCCGCCACCTCTTAGGCACCTGCTCGTCCTGGTGGTGCGGCACTGGCTGTCGCAGCAGAACCGGGGTCTACCCACCTCTGGTCCCGCCACCTTTTGGGCACTGGCTCGGCCTGTTTATGCGGCACTGGCTTTCCCAGCAGGCCCGGGGTCTCCCCACCTCTGTTCCCGCCACATCTTGGGCACCGGCTCGGCCTGGTGGTGCGGCACTGGCTTTCCCAGCAGGCCCGGGGTCTCCCCACCTCTGTTCCCGCCACATCTTGGGCACCGGCTCGGCCTGGTGGTGCGGCACTGGCTGTCCCAGCAGGCCCGGGGTCTCCCCACGGCCTGGTGGTGCGGTACTGGGCTCTGCCAGCAGGCACGGGGTCTCACCACCTCTGGTCCAGCCACCTATTGGGCACCGGCTCGGCCTGGTGGTGCGGCACTAGCTTTCCCAGCAGGCCCTTGGTCTCCCCACCTCTGGTCCCGCCACCTCTTGGGCACCGGCTCGGCCTGTTTATGGGGCACTGGCTTTCCCAGCAGGCCCGGGATCTCCTCACCTCTGGTCCCGCCACCTCTTGGGCACCTGCTCCGCCTTGTGGTGCGGCACTGGCCCTCCCAGCAGACCCAAGGTCTCCCCACCTGTACCCGCCACCTTTTGGGTACCGGCTCGGCCTGGTGGTGCGGCACTGGCTGTCCCAGCAGGCCTGGGGTCTCCCCACCTCTGGTCCTGCCACATTTTGGGCACTGGCTCAGCCTGGTGGTGCAGCACTGGCTGTCCCAGCAGGCCTGTGGTCTCCCCACCTCTGGTCCCGCCACCTCTTAGGCACCTGCTCGTCCTGGTGGTGCGGCACTGGCTGTCGCAGCAGAACCGGGGTCTACCCACCTCTGGTCCCGCCACCTTTTGGGCACTGGCTCGGCCTGTTTATGCGGCACTGGCTTTCCCAGCAGGCCCGGGGTCTCCCCACCTCTGTTCCCGCCACATCTTGGGCACCGGCTCGGCCTGGTGGTGCGGCACTGGCTTTCCCAGCAGGCCCGGGGTCTCCCCACCTCTGTTCCCGCCACATCTTGGGCACCGGCTCGGCCTGGTGGTGCGGCACTGGCTGTCCCAGCAGGCCCGGGGTCTCCCCACGGCCTGGTGGTGCGGTACTGGCTCTGCCAGCAGGCACGGGGTCTCACCACCTCTGGTCCAGCCACCTATTGGGCACCGGCTCGGCCTGGTGGTGCGGCACTAGCTTTCCCAGCAGGCCCTTGGTCTCCCCACCTCTGGTCCCGCCACCTCTTGGGCACCGGCTCGGCCTGTTTATGGGGCACTGGCTTTCCCAGCAGGCCCGGGATCTCCTCACCTCTGGTCCCGCCACCTCTTGGGCACCTGCTCCGCCTTGTGGTGCGGCACTGGCCCTCCCAGCAGACCCAAGGTCTCCCCACCTGTACCCGCCACCTTTTGGGTACCGGCTCGGCCTGTAGGTGCGGCACTGGCTGTCCCAGCAGGCCCGGGGTCTCCCCACCTCTGGTCCCGCCAAATCTTGGGCACTGGCTCAGCCTGGTAGTGCAGCATTGGCTGTCCCAGCAGGTCTGGGGTCTCCCCACTTCTGGTCCCGCCACATCTTGGGCACTGGCTCAGCCTGGTGGTGCAGCACTGGCTGTCCCAGCAGGCCTGGGGTCTCCCCACCTCTGGTCCCGCCACATTTTGGGCACTGGCTCAGCCCGGTGGTGCAGCACTGGCTGTCCCAGGAGGCCTGGGGTCTCCCCACTTCTGCTCCAGCCACATCTTCGGCACTGGCTCAGCCTGGTGGTGCAGCACTGGCTGTCCCAGCAGGCGCGGGGTCTCCCCACCTCTCTTCCCGCCACATCTTGGGCACCGGCTCGGCCTGGTGGTGCGGCACTGGCTGTCCCAGAAGGCCCGGGGTCTCCCCACCTCTTGTCCCACCACCTTTTGGGCACCGGCTTGGCCTGGTGGTGCGGCACTGGCTGTCCCAGCAGGCCTGGGGTCTCCCCACGGCCTGGTGGTGCGGTACTGGCTCTGCCAGCAGGCACGGGGTCTCACCGCCTCTGGTTCCGCCACCTCTTCGGCACCTACTCGGCCTTGTGGTGCGGCACTGGCCCTCCCAGCAGACCCAGGGTCTCCCCACCTCTGGACCCGCCACTTCTTGGGTACCGGCTCGGCCTGGTGGTGCGGCACTGGCATTCCCAGCAGGCCTGGGGTCTCCCTACCTCTTGGGCACCGGCTCGGCCTGGTGGTGCCACACTGGCTGTCCCAGCAGGCCCGGGGTCTCCCCATCTCTTGGGCCCCAGCTCGGCCTGGTGGTGCGGCATTGGCTTTTCCAGCAGGTCTGGGGTCTCCCCACGGCCTGGTGGTGTGGCACTGGCTGTCCCAGCAGGCCCGGGGTCTCCGCACCTCTGGTTCCGCCTCCTCTTGGGCACCGGCTCAGCCTGGTGGTGCGGCACTGGCTCTCCCAGCAGGCCCGGGGTTTCCTCACCTCTGGTCCCGCCACCTCTCGGGCACCGGCACAGCTTGGTGGTTTGGCACTGGCTCTCCCAGCAAGGGCTCACCCCACCTCTGGTCCTGCCACCTCTTGTACACCGACTCGGCCTGGTGGTGCGGCACTGGCTGTCCCAGCAGGCCCGGTGTCTCCCCATGGCCTGGTGGTGCAGCACTGGCTGTCCCACCAGGCCCGGGATCTCCCAACCTCTGGTCCCGCCACCTCTTGGGCACCGGCTCAGCCTGGTGGCATGGCACTTGCTGTCCCAGCAGGCCCGGGGTCTCCCCACCTCTGGTCCCGCCACATCTTGGGCACTGGCTCAGCCTGGTGGTGCGGCACTGGCTGTCCCAGTAGGCCCGGGGTCTCCCCACCACTGGTCCCGCCACCTCTTTGGCACCGGCTGGGCCTGGTGGTACAGCACTGGCTGTCTCAGCAGGCCCGGGGTCTCCCCACCTCTGGTCCCGCCACCTCTTGGGCACCGGCTCTACCTGGTGATGCGGCACTGGCTGTCCCAGCAGGCCCGGGGTCTCCCCACCTCTGGTCCCGCCACCTCTTAGGCACCGGCTCAGCCTGGTGGTGCGGCACTGGCTCTCCCAGCAGCCCGGGGGTCTCCCCACCTTTGATCCCGCCACCTCATGGGCTCCGGCTCGGCCTGGTGGTGCCACACTGGCTTTCCCAGCAGGCCCGGGGTCTCCCTTCCTCTTGGGCACCGTCTCGGCCTCGTGGTGCGGCACTGGCTCTCCCAGCAGGCCTGGGGTCTCCCCACCTCTGGTCCCGCCACCTCTTTGGCACCGGCTCGGCCTGGTGGTGCGGCACTGGCTGTCGCAGCAGAACCGGGGTCTCCCCACCTCTGGTCCCGCCACCTCGGGGGAACCGGCTCAACCAGGTGGTGCAGCACTGGCTGTCACAGGAAGCCCGGGGTCTCCCCACCTCTTGGGCACCAGTTCGGGCTGGTGCTGCGGCAATGGTTGATCCAGCAGGCCCGGGGTCTCCCCACCTCTGGTCCCGCCACCTCTTGGGCACCTGGTGGTGCGGCACTGGCTGTCCCAGCAGGCCCGGGGTCTCCCCACCTCTGGTCCTGCCATCTCTTGGGCACCGGCTCGGCCTTGTGGTGCGGCACTGGGTTTCCCAGCAAGCCCGGGGTCTCCCCACCTCTGGTCCTGCCACCTCTTGGGCACCGACTCAGCCTGGTGGTGAGGCACTGGGTTTCCCAGCAGGCCCGGGGTCTCCCCACCTCTGGTCCCCGTTACCTCTTGGGCACTGGCTCGTCCTGGTGGTGCGGCACTGGCTGTCCCAGCAGGCCCGGGGTCTCCCCAGAGCCTGATAGTGCGGCACTGGCTGTCCCAGCAGGCCCGGGGTCTCCCCACCTCTGGTCCCGCCACATCTTGGGCACTGGCTCAGCCTGGTGGTGCAGCACTGGCTGTCCCAGCAGGCCTGGGGTCTCCCCACCTCTTGTCCCGCCACCTCTTAGGCACCGGCTCGGCCTGGTGGTGCGGCACTGGCTGCTTCAGCAGGCCCGGGGTCTCCCCACCTCTGGTCCCGCCACCTCTTGGGCACCTACTCGTCCTGGTGGTGCGGCACTGGCTGTCGCAGCAGAACCGGGGTCTCCCCACCTCTGGTACCGCCACCTTTTGGGCACCGGCTCGGCCTGGTGGTGCGGCACAGGCTGTCCCAGCAGGCCAAGGGTCTCCCCACCTCTGGTCCCGCCACCTCTTGGGCACAGGCTCGGCCTGGTGGTGCAGCACTGGCTGTCCCAGCAGGCCCGGGGTCTCCCCACCTCTGGTCCCGCCACCTCTTGGGTACTGGCTCGTCCTGGTGGTGCGGCACTGGCTGTCCCAGCAAGCCTGGGGTCTCGCCAGAGCCTGATAGTGCGGCCCTGGCTGTCCCAGCAGGCCCGGGGTCTCCCCACCTCTGGTCCCGCCACATCATGGGCACTGGCTCAGCCTGGTGGTGCGGCACTGGCTGCTTCAGCAGGCCCGGGGTCTCCCCACCTCTGGTCCCGCCACCTCTTGGGCACCTACTCGTCCTGTTTGTGCGGCACTGGCTGTCGCAGCAGAACCGGGGTCTCCCCACCTGTGGTCCCGCCACCTTTTGGGCACCGGCTCGGCCTGGTGGTGCGGCACAGGCTGTCCCAGCAGGCCAAGGGTCTCCCCACCTCTGGTCCCGCCACCTCTTGGGCACAGGCTCGGCCTGGTGGTGCGGCACTAGCTGTCCCAGTAGGCCAGAGGTCTCTCCACCTCTTGTCCCGCCACCTGTTTGGCACCTGCTCGTCCTGGTGGTGCGACACTGGCTGTCCCAGCATGCCCTGGGTCTCCCCACCTCTGGTCCCGCCACCTCTTGGGAAACGGCTCAGCCTGGTGGTGCAGCACTGGCTGTCCCAGCATGCCCTGGGTCTCCCCACCTCTTGGGCACCAGCTCGTCCTGGTGGTGCGGCACTGGCTGTCCCAGTAGGCCAGAGGTCTCTCCACCTCTGGTCCCAGTACCCCTTGGGCACCGGCTCGGTCTGGTGGTGTGGCACTGGCTGTCCCAGCAGGCCTGGGATCTCCCCACCTCTTGGGCACCGGCTCAACCTGGTGGTGCGACACTGGCTGTCCCAGGAAGCCCGGGGTCTCCCCACCTCTGGTCCCGCCACCTCTTGGGCACCAGCTCGACCTGGTGGTGCAGCACTGCTCCTCCCAGCAGGCCCGTGGTCTCCCCACCACTAGTCCCGCCACCTCTTGGGCACCGGCTCGGCCTGGTGGTGCAGCACTGGCTGTCCTAGAAGCCCGGGGTCTCACCACCTCTGGTCCTGCCACCTCTTGTCATGCCACCTCTTGGGCACCTGCTTTGCCTGGTGGTGCGGCACTGCTCCTCCCAGCAGGCCCGGGGTCTCCCCACCACTGGACCCGCCACCTCTTGGGCACCGACTCGGCCTGGTGGTGAGGCACTGGCTTTCCCATTAGGCCCAGGGTCTCCCCACCTCTGGTCCCGCCACCTCTTGGACACCGACTCCGCCTGGTGGTGCGGCACTGGCTGTACCAGCAAGCCCAGGGTCTCCCCACCTCTGGTCCAGCCACCTCTTGGGCACAGCCTCTGCCTGGTGGTGCGGCACTGCCTGTCCAAGCAGGTCCGGGGTCTCCCCACCTCTGGTCCAGCCACCTCTTGGGCAACGGCTCGGTGTGGTGCTGCGGCAATGGCTTTTCCAGCAGGTTCGGGATCTCCCCACGGTCTAGTGGTGCGGCACTGGCTGTTCCAGCAGGCCCGGGGTCTCCCCACCTCTGGTCCCTCCACCTCTTGGGCACCTGCTCGGCCTTGTAGTGTGGTACTGGCTGTCCCAGAGGGCCCGGGGTCTCCCCACCTTTGGTCCCGCCACCTCTCGGGCACCTGCTCGGCCTGGTGGTGCGGCACTGGCTGTCCCAGCAGACCCAGTGGTCTCACCACGGCCTGTGGTGCGCCACCTCTTGGCACCGGCTTCCAAGGCAGAAACGTGGCTCTCCCCACCTCTGATCCCACCACCTCTTGGGTCCCGCCACCTGGGCCCGGCCTGGTGGTGCGGCACTGGCTCTCCCAGCAAGGGTCTCCCCACCTCTGGTCCCGCCACCTCTTGGGCACCGGCTCGGCCTGGTGGTGCGGCACTGGCTGTCCAGCAGGCCAGCCGGCTGTCCCAGGCCCTCCCCACCTCTGGTCCCGCCACCTCTTGGGCACCGGCTCAGCCTGGTGCGGCACTGGCTGTCCCAGCAGGCCCGGGGTCTCCCCACCTCTGGTCCCGCCACCTCTTGGGCACCGGCTCGGCCTGGTGGTGCGGCACTGGCTGTCCCATGCAGGCCTGGGGTCTCCCCACCTCTGGTCCCTCTACCTCTTGGGCACCGGCTCGGGCTGGTGGTGTGGCACTTGCTGACCCAGCAGGCCCGGGGTCTCCCCACCTCTGGTCCCGCCACCTCTTGGGCACCTGGTGGTGTGGCACTGGCTGTCCCAGCAGGCCCGGGGTCTCCCCACCTCTGGTCCCGCCACCTCTTGGGCACCGGCTCGGCCTGGTGGTGCGGCACTGGCTGTCCCAGCAGGCCCGGGGTCTCCCCACCTCTGGTCCCGCCACCTCTTGGGCACCGGCTGGGCCTGGTGGTGCCACACTGGCTTCCCAGCAGGCCCGGGGTTCTTCCCTACGTCTTGGGCACCAGTCTGGGCCTGGGTGCGGGCACTGGCTCTCCAGCAGGCCCGGGGTCGCCCCACCTCTGGTCCCGCCACCTCTTTGGCACCGGCTCGGCCTGGTGTGCGGCACTGGCTGTCGCAGCAGGCCCGGGTCTCCCCACCTCTGGTCCCGCCACCTCGGGGGCACCGGCTCGGCCTGATGGTGCAGCAATGGTTGTCCCAGGGCCCGGGTCTCCCACCTCTTGGGCACCAGTTAGGTGGTGGTGCGGCACTGGCTGTCCCAGCAGGCCCGGGTCTCCCCACCTCTGGTCCCGCCACCTCTTGGGCACCGGTGGCCTGGTGCGCACTGGCTGTCCCAGCAGGCCCGGGGTCTCCCCACCTCTGGTCCCGCCACTCTTGGGCACCGGCTCGGCCTGGTGGTGCGGCACTGGGTTTCCCAGCAGGCCCGGGGTCTCCCCACCTCTGGTCCCGCCACCTCTTGGGCACCGACTCGGCCTGGTGGTGCAGGCACTGGGTTCCCAGCAGAGGCCCGGGGTCTCCCCACCCTCTGGTCCCGCCACCTCTTGGGCCTGGATCGTCCTGGTGGGCGGCACTGGCTGTCCCAGCAGGCCCGGGGTCTCCCCAGCCTGGTGTGCCGGCACTGGCTGTCCCAGCAGGCCCGGGGTCTCCCCACCTCTGGTCCCGCCACATCTTGGGCACGGCTCAGGCCTGGTGGTGCAGGCACTGGCTGTCCCAGCAGGCCGGGGTCTCCCCACCTCTGGTCCCAGCCACCTCTTGGGCACCGGCTCGGCCTGGTGGTGCGGCACTGGCTGCTTCAGGCCCGGGGTCTCCCCACCTCTGGTCCCGCCACCTCTTGGGCACCCGCTTAGCCTGGTGGTGCGGCACTGGCTGTCGCAGCAGAACCGGGGTCTCCCCACCTCTGGTCCGCCACCTTTTGGGCACCGGCTCGGCCTGGTGGTGCGGCACTGGCTGTCCCAGCAGGCCAGGGGTCTCCCCACCTCTGGTCCCGCCACCTCTTGGGCACAGGCTCGGCCTGGTGGTGCGGCACTGGCTGTCCCAGCAGGCCCGGGGTCTCCCCACCTCTGGTCCCGCCACCTCTTGGGCACCGGCTCGTCCTGGTGGTGCGGCACTGGCTGTCCAGCAAGCCTGGGGTCTCGCCAGAGCCTGATAGTGCGGCCCTGGCTGTCCCAGCAGGCCCGGGGTCTCCCCACCTCTGGTCCCGCCACCTGGGCACTGGCTCGCCTGGTGGTGCGGCATGGCTGCCTTCAGCAGGCCGGGGTCTCCCCACCTCTGGTCCCGCCACCTCTTGGGCACCTACTCGGCATGTTTGTGCGGCACTGGCTGTCGCAGCAGAACCGGGGTCTCCCCACCTGTGGTCCCGCCACCTTTTGGGCACCGGCTCGGCCTGGTGGTGCGGCACTGGCTGTCCCAGCAGGCCAAGGGTCTCCCCACCTCTGGTCCCGCCACCTCTTGGGCACAGGCTCGGCCTGGTGGTGCGGCACTAGCTGTCCCAGTAGGCCAGAGGTCTCTCCACCTCTTGTCCCGCCACCTGTTTGGCACCTGCTCGTCCTGGTGGTGCGACACTGGCTGTCCCAGCATGCCCTGGGTCTCCCCACCTCTGGTCCCGCCACCTCTTGGGAAACGGCTCAGGCCTGGTGGTGCAGGCACTGGCTGTCCCAGCATGCCCTGGGTCTCCCCACCTCTTGGGCACCAGCTCGTCCTGGTGGTGCGGCACTGGCTGTCCCAGTAGGCCAGAGGTCTCTCCACCTCTGGTCCCAGTACCCCTTGGGCACCGGCTCGGTCTGGTGGTGTGGCACTGGCTGTCCCAGCAGGCCTGGGATCTCCCCACCTCTTGGGCACCGGCTCAACCTGGTGGTGCGACACTGGCTGTCCCAGGAAGCCCGGGGTCTCCCCACCTCTGGTCCCGCCACCTCTTGGGCAACCGGCTCGACCTGGTGGTGCGCACTGGCTCTCCCAGCAGGCCCGTGGTCTCCCCACCACTAGTCCCGCCACCTCTTGGGCACCGGCTCGGCCTGGTGGTGCAGCACTGGCTGTCCCAGAAGCCCGGGGTCTCCCCACCTCTGGGTCCTGCCACCTCTTGTCATGCCACCTCTTGGGCACCTGCTTTGCCTGGTGGTGCGGCACTGCTCCTCCCAGCAGGCCCGGGGTCTCCCCACCTCTGGACCCGCCACCTCTTGGGCACCGACTCGGCCTGGTGGTGCGGCACTGGCTTCCCATTAGGCCCAGGGTCTCCCACCTCTGGTCCCGCCACCTCTTGGACACCGACTCCGCCTGGTGGTGCGGCACTGGCTGTACCCAGCAAGGCCCAGGGTCTCCCCACCTCTGGTCCAGCCACCTCTTGGGCACAGCCTCTGCCTGGTGGTGCGGCACTGCCTGTCCAAGCAGGCCCGGGGTCTCCCCACCTCTGGTCCAGCCACCTCTTGGGCAACTGGCTCGGGTGGTGCTGCGGCAATGGCTTTTCCAGCAGGTTCGGGATCTCCCACGGTCTAGTGGTGCGGCACTGGCTGTTCCAGCAGGCCCGGGGTCTCCCCACCTCTGGTCCCTCCACCTCTTGGGCACCTGCTCGGCCTTGTAGTGTGGTACTGGCTGTCCCAGAGGGCCCGGGGTCTCCCCACCTTTGGTCCCGCCACCTCTCGGGCACCTGCTCGGCCTGGTGGTGCGGCACTGGCTGTCCCAGCAGACCCAGTGTCTCACCACGGCCTGGTGGTGCGGCACTGGCTCTTCCAGCAGAAACGTGGTCTCCCCACCTCTGATACCGCCACCTCTTGGGCACCTGCTTGGCCTGGTGGTGCGGCACTGGCTGTCGCAGCAGTACCGGGGTCTCCCCACCTCTGGTCCCGCCACCTTTTGGGCACCGGCTCAGCCTGGTGGTGCGGCACTGGCTGTACCAGCAGGCCAGGCGTCTCCCCACCTCTGGTCCCACCACCTCTTGGGCACCGGCTCGACCGGTTGGTGCGGCACTGGCTGTCACAGGAAGCCCGGGGTCATCCCACCTCTTGGGCACCGGCTCGGCCTGGTGGTGCGGCACTGGCTCTCCCAGCAGGCCTGGGGTCTCCCCACCTCTGGTCCCTCTACCTCTTGGGCACCGGCTCGGGCTGGTGGTGTGGCACTTGCTGACCCAGCAGGCCGGGGTCTCCCACCTCTGGTCCCGCCACCTCTTGGGCACCTGGTGGTGGTGGCACTGGCTTTCCCAGCAGGCCCGGGGTCTCCCCACCTCTGGTCCTGCCACCTCTTGGGCACCGCCTCGGCCTGGTGGTGCGGCACTGGCTGTCCCAGCAGGCCTGGGGTCTCCCCGCCTCTGGTCCCGCCACCTCTTGGGCACCGGCTGGGCCTGGTGGTGCGGCACTGGCTCTCCCAGCAGGCCCGGGGTCTCCCCAACTCTGGTCCCGCCACGTCTTGGGCACCGGCTGGGCCTGGTGGTGCCGCAATGGTTTTCCCAGCGGGCCCGGGGTCTTCCTACGTCTTGGGCACCAGCTAAGCCTGTTGGTGCGGCACTGGCTCTCCCAGCAGGCCCGGGGTCTCCCCACCTCTGCTCGGCCTTGTGGTGCGGCACTGGCCCTCCCAGCAGACCCAGGGTCTCCCCACCTCTAGACCCGCCACCTCTTGGGTACCGGCTCGGCCTGGTGGTGCGGCACTGGCTGTCCCAGCAGGCCTGGGTTCTCCCCACCTCTGGTCCCGCCACATTTTGGGCACTGGCTCGGCCTGATGGTGCCGCAATGGTTGTCCCAGCGGGCCCGGGGTCTTCCTACCTCTTGGGCACCAGCTAAGCCTGTTGGTGCGGCACTGGCTCTCCCAGCAGGCCCGGGCTCTCCCCACCTCTGGTCCCGCCACCTCTTGGGCACCGGTTTGGCCTGGTTATACAGCACTGGCTCTGCCAGGAAGCACAGGGTCTCACCACCTCTGGTCCCGCCACCTGTTGGGCACCGGCTCGGCCTGGTGGTGCCGCACTGGCTTTCCCAGCAGGCCCGGGGTCTCCCTACCTCTT
>JAGFBZ010002958.1:0-22132 GCA_018398805.1 Hirundichthys speculiger
GCATAGAAATGATCTATTTGAGTCTTTCAGTCAGGGTTGAACTCATCATAGCACAGAACTGCACTGATTAGAGTCTCCAACGACCTCCTCTGGCCTCAGACATGGATTAGTTTCTGTCCTTGTTCTTGGACCTCAGTGCTGCTTTTGATACTGTTGATCATGGCCTTTGCTGTACATTAGAGCACACTGTTGGAATTAAGGGACAGCTTAGGCTGGTTTTAAGTCATACCTACTGACAGGTTCCAGTTCGTCCATGTTAATGACGTTCTTCTACACGGACTAGGGTCTGCTATGGCGTCCCACAGGGTTTCAGTTCTGGGACAATCCTTTTCACTTTTACATGCTGCCCTTGGGAAAAATTATCCAGAGCCATGGCATAACTTTCATTGCTACGCTGATGATACCACGTACTTATCTATGAAACCAGAGAAACAAAACCTTTGGCTAAACTTCAAGGGTGTCTTAATGATATTAAGTCCTGATGTCCTCTAACTTTTTGCTTCTAAACTCGGATAAAACAGAGGTTATTGTCTTTGGTCCCAAACACCTGAGAATGGATTGACTGGATTTACGCTGGCTCCAGCACAGTTGCGAAAAACCTTGGAGTTATTTTTGATCAGGATATGTCATTTAAGCAGCATATTAATCAGTTTTGCAAGACTGCCTTTTTTCATCTCCGAAATTTGCCAAAATTAGGAGCATCCTCTCCCAGGGTGATGCCGAAAATTAATCCACGCTTTTGTTAGCTCTAGACTGTATTACTGTAATGCGCTGTTAGCAGGATGTCCGAAAAGCTCGCTAAATAGCCTTCAATTGATCCAGAACGCAGCAGCGATGGTGCTGACAGGAATCCGCAGCGAGATCACATCTCTCCCGTGTTAGCCTCCCTCCATTGGCTTCCCGTGAAATTTAGATTGAGTTTAAAATTCTGCTTCCGCATATAAGGCCCTTAATGGCCTATCCGCGCTATTTACAAGACTTGATAGCATGTTATGCTCCTAATAGAGCTCTCCGCTCTCAGAGTGCAGGATTACTCGTCGTTCCTAGAATATCTAAAAGTAGGTTTGGAGGACGGGCCTTCTGCTACCAGGCACCTTTTTATGGAACCAGCTACCAGTTTGGGTTAAGGAGCTGATACTATCTCCATTTTTAAAACTAATTGAAAACATTTCTGTTCAGTAAAGCCTACATTAGTCTTAACTATAGCGTGTAGGGGCTAAAGTTATAACTATAGTTGTAGTAGTAAGACTAGAGTAGCTCGTCTTAATCACAGCTTCGTCTAGTTATGCTGCTATAGGCCTACGCTACAGGGAGACACCAGCTGATCTGCTGAGTGGTGTCTCCACTGCTCTTCTTCTCCTTTTTCTTCCCTTTCTTCCTCCCTTCCTCCTCCTCCAGCTCATTTATAATTATTGGGAGCCCCTGCTACTGAAACTGTGCTCCATTTTCTTGCTTTCCTGTGTTTGTTGTGCTGTTTCTGCCCCTTTTCTCTTTGTGTATTTGCAGGCCAGAGTTTCCTGTGTTTCATGCTGACTTGCAGTTCCATCCACTGTCCATCCCGGGGTTCTCCTCCACTTGTTTTGGGTACCGACTGGCGTGGTGATCGGCGACCTGGTCCTCTGGCCATCTCATCCCGTGCTGCTGCCTCATCTGTTTATGTTTATATATTGCATCCTTTGCTTGAAATCCTACCCTTCTTTTCTTAAACCCAAAACCCCCTCCTCCTCCCCCCTCCTCCTCCTTCTCTCACACACCTCACCTACACCCCACCCGCACATTACTGATACTCAAGAGCCTATCATGGCTCATTACGCTGACCACACGCCCAAGGGCCCTCCATAGCTCGCTTGCATTCACCCTACAACAATTCCACTACTTCTTTATTATTATTTTTTACTTTTTCTGTGCTCTCCTCTCTCTGTCCTACATCCTCTTTCTGTCCTCCATCTTCTCTCTGTCCTACATCCTCTCTCTGTCCTGTCTCCCCTCTTTCTTTCTCTACCCGGCTGGCCTTCGGCAGGAAGGTCCCCCCATATGAGCCAGGTCCTGCTCAAGGTTTCTTCCTCTTAAAGTGGAGTTTTTCCTTGCCACTGTTTGGTATAAAGGTTTTTTTTCTCCCTACGTGGGAGTTTTTTACCTGCCATTATCATTGATTGGATTTAATTATATAATCTTAGTTGATGATATTTGCTCGGGGGTCATGCTCTGGGTCTCTGTAAAGCGCCTAGAGACAATTGTCATTGTAACAGACGCTATATAAATAAAATTGAATTGAATTGAATTGAATTGAGTAAAGATTGAAAATGGGTCCAAAAGACCCTAACATCACACAAGGGTTAAAAATAGTACATGAAAACTTCCTGATGCAAATAAATGATCAGCTCAGGATACTCCCTCTCTCTCCACGTCTTGCATCATCCTGCAGCGTGAGGCCATATAAACTTCTCGGGCACAGGAATTTTTTTGGAAGATAAGGAGACGAGGTCAGAGAATACGTGTTGCAGATGAAGAGACGAAATCTGGGAAATACAAGACAGCATATGCTGAGTTTGATGGAAGAGGGAGGAAATAGCAGCTGCCACCTTCCAGGAAAACACAAGGGATTTTACTGTATGTTTGCCAATGAGACGCAGATACTGCAGGGGCTGGCTATTCTCGGTAACTGTTATTAAACTTCTTCATTTGGGGATAAAGAATATTGTATGACATAAGGAAAAGTTCATGAAACGTGAATGCAACAGTTGAGATACTATATAACTTAAGCCAGTTGTGCTATTTTCAAGATTCAAGATTTCAAGATTCAAGTCTCTTTATTGTCATTATGCAGGCATAACGAAATTTTGCACGACTCCCGGCAGGCACACACATAATACACACATAAATAAAGCACTCAAATAAATAGTAGAGAAAAAAAAAAAAAAAATATATATATATATATATATATATATATATATATCTAGATAAAACAACACTCTTGGTAGATGATATTTACAGACTGTACGTGTGTATTTACAGAGAACAGAGAACTGGCTGTGCGGGGGTGGGGGGAGAGGTGGATGAGAAATTAGAGATGGAAAGATAACGTGCAGCCGTTGTTGGGCCTTCCTCACCAGGTGTGAAGTGTTCACAGACCAGGACAGGTCAGAGGAAATATGGATGCCCAGGAACTTGATGCTGTCTACACGCTCCACTGCCTCTCCATGTATGCAGAGAGGAGCGTGTTCAGTCTTCCTGGACCTCCTGTAATCCACAATGACCTCTTTCGTCTTGCTGGTGTTCAGGATGAGGTTATTCCTGCCACACCACTGTGTGAGCCTCTGGACCTCCTCTCTGTAGTGGGTCTCCTCGTTGTTGGATATGAGACCCACCACGGTGGTGTCATCCGCGAACTTCACAACCATGTTTGTAGAGTGGATGGCAGAGCAGTCCTGTGTGAAGAGGGTGAAGAGGCCAGGGCTGAGCACACAACCCTGCGGTGTCCCAGTGTTGAGGATCAGTGGAGCAGAAGTGGACTTCCCTATCCTCACCAACTGGGGCCTGTTGGTGAGGAAGTCAATGATCCAGGAACAGAGCGATGGTGACAAACCCAGGCTGTGGAGCTTCAGGGCCAACACGTCCGGGAGAACAGTGTTGAAGGCTGAACCGAAGTCCACAAACAGCATCCTGACATAGGTGTTCGGATGCTGCAGGTGGGTCAGGGTTGTGTGAAGTGCTAGTGAGACAGCATCCTCCGTAGAACGGTTCTCCCTGTAGGCGAATTGCAGGCTGTCCAGGTCTGCAGGGATGGCATCCTTGATGTACTTTAAGAGGATCCGCTCAAAGCACTTCATGATGACTGGGGTCAGAGCAACAGGACGGTAGTCGTTGAGGCAGGTGATGGTTGTTTTCTTTGCCACAGGCACAATGATGGAGGACTTCAGGCAGACAGGTACCACAGAAAGCCGCAGCGACAGGTTAAAAATATCCAGAAAAACTTCTGCCAGTTGGTCCGCACATGACTTCAGGGTCCGACCTGACACCTTATCCGGGCCTGCAGCCTTGTTGGTGTTGATTCTCCTTAGGGTGGAGGTCACCTGGTGCAGCTGCAGGATGAGAGGCTGATGTTGCACCTCTGGCTGGGGAGGGAGTACAGCCGTTCTGCTGCTTGGAGAGTCAAATGCCCCTTTTCCATTAGTACCTACTCGGTCTCAGTGGTTTTCCACTGTAGTTCAGTACCACCTCGATGTGGGTGGGGCCTTCATGGTAAGGTGGCCTGAAACGCATGTGTGGACTTCGTCATTCGACCATGGAGTAGACTTGCCGGCCATTCTTCGTTTTGTAAAGTAGACAATTGCAGGTAAAGTAAAATCGCTGTTGAGTTTGTTGTTGCCGAGTTTTAAATATGGCGGGTGTGGAGGAGTCGCTTAAGGCTCATCCGTGACGTTGCTCTCTGGCCAATCAATGGCCCGCGGCGTGGTGACATTGTATTCTCGGCCCGACTCAGCCCGGATAGAACCCCAGCCAAGTAGGTACGAAAAAAGGAGGGCCGAGCCGGTACTATGACCTAGTGGAAAACCTCCAAAGCGGAGCCGAGTCGAGTCGAGCCGCGCCAAGTAGGTACTAGTGAAAAAAGGGCCAAAAGCATGCGAAGAAGTTGTTTAAGGTGTCGGGCAGAGTGAGGTCATGGCTGACCTGGTGGTCGCCGCGCTTGTGGTCCGTGATTGTCCTGATGCCTTTCCACATGTTGCGTGTGTTGTTGTCCTTGAAGTTGTCCTCAATGCGCTGCTTGTGCCTATGTTTTGCCAGCTGGATCCCCCTTTTCAGTTCTTTGCGGGCCCTGCTGTAAGCCAGTTTGTCTCCGGCTCTGTAAGCCGCATCTCTGGCTTTTAGCAGGGACCGCACTGTGTCGTCCACCCATGGCTTCTGATTAGGAAAGACCATGATTGTTTTGAGGGAAGGACAGCATCAGTGCAGAACTGGACGTAGGACAGCACAGAAGATGTGTATTCCTCGAGGTCCGCGTCCTCTTTGAATACTTCCCAGTCTGTGTGCTCAAAACAGTCCTGTAGAGCTGAGGAAGCCTCTTTGGTCCAAACCTGGATGGTTCTGATGGTGGGTTTGGTCCTGCAGATCAGAGGTCTGTATGCAGGGATCAGCTCCACAGAGGTATGCTCTGACATACCAAAGTGTGGAGCTGCTGCAGCCTTGTATGCCCCTGGGATGTTGCAATAGACCTGGTCCAGTATGTTGTTGTCTCTGGTTGGAAATTTTATGAATTTATGGAATTTGGGTAGGACAGCTTTTAGTTCCACATGGTTAAAGTCCCCAGCCACAGTCACAGCAGCCTCTGGATTTGCATTCATTTGGCCGCTGACCAGGCAATACAGCTCCTCCAGCGCTAACTTAGCGTTAGCTCTCGGTGGTATGTAGGCTGCTATGATCGTGATAGAGCTGAGTTCTCTAACCAGTTTGAAATTTGTAGGTCAGCATTATAAAGAATCACAATAACTTTCACGTGGAGAAAGGCCCGCCACTAACATGTATACATCACAATGATCAATACTGTATCAGTGACATGATTCATCTGCAACTGCTTGGAAGACATCTTCAGCTGAGATTGTAACGCAGCAGAGTGAATGGAGTCATAGTGGCTGTTAATGATGATTAAAGACAGAACAACAGGCAAGTTTACCCTGATGATTGTAATGCTTAATAAAAGGTCAGCTGTTATTTGTTTCCTGTATCATAACACCCTAGCTCCATCTCTCTGAAACACAGGGAGGGGACACAGCCCCCTCCCCAACCCACTCCCATGGGGCGGGGATCCAGGTACTGACAACGGTCAGGATTTGAACCAGCTTGGACCACCCTTTCATTGGTGCCTTACTTCAGTGCACAATCCCACCACACCACCAAGTCCCCTTCACACTGAGCTGGTCTCTGGTAGCACATTTAACATTGAATTTCTGCTGCTGGACTTGAAAAGTACATTCAGTCATAAGTTTATATTTGATTCTGGTCCAGTGTTCTCACAACCATAATGACAGTTGGGTCTCTGAGATCTTTTCAACCATCATTTACAGTTTTAAACTTTAGTTTCTTGCCATAGCATCCTCATATCTCCTCTAACTGATCATCTCCATTAACCTGAGCGGGGTTTGAACCCCTGATCTCCTGCACCAAATTCAGAACTGCACCGGCAGTTTAATCCACTGAGCTATCCAGTGATGGGGGCTGATGTCACAGAGAGGACAGATGATCACAACTGAAGGTTCTGAACTACCAGCAGACAACATAGCAGATGTTCAAGACACCTGCAGATACCTGGGGCTCGTCAGAAGGCGGCACAGAGGTGGACCACAACCAGAAACCTACAAAGTCAGCTGATCCAGGTTATCAACATCTATGTCCTACCAGTAATCAGGGACCCCACTGGCATAAAATACCCACCACAGGTAAGACTTTAACCAGCAACCATCAACCTTTCGGGGCCTTACGGCCATGAATGACCCCACCAGACCAACCAGGCCCCTTGATCCTGTGGTGGTGTCTAATACTCTACAGCTGGTCCATCAGTCTTCTTGGAGGACTTGAACTCAGCGACTTTGACACCTCTAACAGCTCTTTAACATCCTGAGCTACCCAGGTGCGCTGCTGGCTGAGAACATTTCAGTCTTTAATCAGATCAGAGCGGCCAAGAGACTGAAAAGCTGAGGAACAACTTTTCAGCTGACGATCCGGCGTCATTGTGGATACACAGATACACAGTCTTACATATTTGTAATAGTTCCACTATTTCCTAATGTTTGCAGAGCATAATAAAGGCTCCAGTGATATTAAGCAACCTAAGTAGTATTTATTTAACTTTTTTATTCTGCCAGTACAAGTACAGTGTTAGATTAACTCAAACGAACCCCATTAATTATATTCAGTTGTGTTAAGTTGATTGAACTCAATCCTTTTAATTTAATGTGGTCTCAGTAAATTCAACATAATGTTGTTGTGTTTATACAATATAACAGTATCGTGTAGCTTTAAAGTAATGGTTAGATTTACTAAATATGTCTTTTTTCACATCAATAGTCTTTTGCTTTTCCTGTTTAAACAACACAGTTGTGTCGGACTGGTTGACATAACTTTCAGTAAAATCAACATTTCATTTCTTAGAGTGTTTAAAACTAAACTTTATTGCCTTTAAGAATGTTGGCTTTTTTTCACAACTGTGAGTCCTAAGTTTTACATTTATTCTCCTGCTGCCTAGGGTTTTTATGACCTAACGACTGGGACCTCAAAAGAGTTTGTGACCTCCACAGATAAACCATCAAACATTTCAGTTTGTGTCACCACTGAGCTCAGTGATCATGCTGAGTGATCACTCAGCAGATCATGTTGGTGTCCCCCTGCAGCGTAGGCCTATAGCAGCATAACTATGACGAAGCTGTGATTAAGACGAGCTACTCTAGTCTTACTACTACTACTACTACAACTATAGGTATAACTATTAGCCCCTACACACTATAGTTTAGACTAACTGTAAGCTTTACTGAACAGAAATGTTTTCAATTTAGTTTTAAAAATGGAGATGGTGTCAGCCTCCTTAACCCAAACTGGTAGCTGGTTCCATAAAAAAGGTGCCTGGTAGCAGAAGGCCCGTCCTCCAAACCTACTTTTAGATATTCTAGGAACGACGAGTAATCCTGCACTCTGAGAGCGGAGAGCTCTCAGAGTGCAGGATTCCAGTAACTTCTCCACTATTCTATCACTCTGAGCTGTTTCCTCCTGCTGGAGGTTCATTTCTTCAACAGATTTCAGTTGTCAGTTTGGTTGTTAAACCTTAATAAGCATCAACTCTCCATCAGCTGCTGTGGTGAGGAGTTGAACTCATTCCTGCTGAAGATAAAGCAGATGTTTAACTCTCTGAGCTGCTCACTGACTGGATCAACTCACCCAGAAAGACTCTAAATCAGAAAATAATCTCATGATAATCTCTCTGATGCAGTCCCTTATTGACCACATCACCTACTGACCTGTTTGCTGCAGGAGGTCCAGCAGGTCTCTAGTGAGGGACTTCAGGTGGACCAGCACTAGGCGTTCAGAGCTCTTCATGACTACAGAGGTCAGGGCGACAGGTCTGGAGTCATTCAGTCCTGTGATGGGGGGTTTCTCAGGGACCGGGATGATCATGGAGCGCTTGAAACAGGAGGAGACTTCACACAGTTCCAGAGATCTTTTTAAGAGCCGAGTAGAGACGGGAACCAGCTGGTCTGGACGGGTCCACAGACAGGAGGGAGACTCTCCATCCTGTCTGTGGACAGACAGACAGGAGGGAGACTCTCCATCCTGTCTGTGGACAGACAGACAAGAGGGAGACTCTCCATCTGGGCCTGGAGCTTTCCTGGTCTTCTGTCTCTGAAACAGCGCTGGGTGGGGAGCTGGGTGATGATGGGAGGTGTGGGGAGGAGGGCAGGAAGAGAAGCTCCAGATAGGTGAGGGACAGGTGTGAAGTGGTCTCTCTCAGATCTGCAGTAGAAGGTGTTCAGGTCTTCAGCAGGGGGGGAAGGGCATCTCCTGTAGCTGCTGATCTCCTCCAGTTCTCTCCACAATGATGCTGGATCATCAGCTGAAAAGTTGTTCCTCAGCTTTTCAGTCTCTTGGCCGCACTGATCTGAATAAAGACTGAAAAGTTCTCAACCAGCAGCACACCTCGGTAGCTCAGGATGTTAAAGAGCTGTTAGAGGTGTCAGAGTCTCTGAGTTCAAGTCCTCCAAGAAGACCCATAGTCCAACTGTCGATTATTAGACACAGATGTGAACTCACTGGCTGTCATGATGTTTATAGAAACCAATGAGACAACTGATGCTTGGATGAGTTCTTTATGTCTCATGAAAAACAGAAATGAAAGCTTAAATCTGCTAACAGACACCACCACAGAATAAAGGGGGCTGGGTGGTCTGGTGGGGATTGTTCATGGCCATAAAGCTTCAATGAAAGGTTGATGGCTGCTGGTTCAAGTCTTACCTGTTGTCACTGTGGAGGAAATTTTTATTTGGTTTATATTAATCTTGTAATTTTGTCATCTAACAATATTTTTAAAAGTGATTTGTCTGTGTCACACAAGACCAATACACATCATAATGTGTGACAAAGGCAAACACGGGTGTCGGCTGTGGCTCATTGATCTAGGAGACACAGCAGGGGTCAGCTGTGACTTCCTAAATTCAATTAGCATCAACTAAATAACTTCTTGATCAAGGAAGAACTCTATGACATCCCTAAATTCAATCAGTCTGTTTTAAGACAAATGTCTCTTTGCTTTCACCACCACCTGCTGTGATACATTCTGTATGCAAAACCTGTAAGCACAATCAATATTTTCTGTCTTGGTATAAAGATCAGCCTAATCTCTGTAACGACAGAGTCCTCAGTCAGCATTCTGGATGGAGTGCTGGCTGATTGCTCTCCTTGTGCGCACAAGAATTTTGTATGTTTGTCTCTTTTCTCTGTAATAAATTCTATTCTGATTTTCTCATCGAGATCTGATCTTATTTTTTCCACAACAGTCACTTCCAGTGGTGGGTATTTTATTCCAGTGGGGTCTCTGATTACTAGTAGGACATAAATGTTGATAACCTGGATCAGCTGACTCTTCAGGACCTTCTGCAGGTATCAGGTTGTGGTCCACCTCTGTGCCGCCTTCCGACGAGCCCCAGGTATCTGCAGGTGTCTTGAACATCTGCTATGTTGTCTCCTGGTAGTTCAGCCTCTTCAGTTGTGATCATCTGTCCTCTCTGTGACATTGCCGGTCGTCACTGGATAGCTCAGTGGATTAAACTGCCGGTGCATTTCTGGATTTAGTGCAGAAGATCAGGGGTTCAAACCCCACTCAGGTTCATGGAGATGTTTGATTAGATGAGATCTGAGGATGCTATGGCGAGAAACTAAAGTTTAAAAATGTACATGATGGTTGTGAGAATGCTGGACCAGAATCAGATGTAGAATTGTCACTGAATGTACTTTTCAAGTCCAGCTGCAGAAATTCAATGTTAAATGTGCTACCAGAGAACAGCTCAGTGTGAAGGGGACTTGGTGGTGTGGTGGGATTGTACACCGAAGTAAGGCGCCCAAGAAAGGGTGGTCCAAGCTGGTTCACGTCCTGCCTGTCGTCAATACCTGGATCCCGTCCTGCGGTAGTGGGTTGGGGAGGGGGCCGTGTCCCCTCCCTGTGGTTCAGAGAGATGGAGCGAGGGGGTTATGAGACAGGAAACAAAAACCAGCTTAACTTTTACTGGGGGTGCCAGGCCTGGGGCCCTGCAGGCAGCTCTTGCCAGGCCCGGGGCTCTGCAGCCACCTCTTGGTGGTGCACCAGGGCCGGTGGTGCGGCATCGGGGTGTGCCAGCAGGCCCGGGGCTCTGCAGCCACCTCTTGGTGGTGCACCAGGGCCGGTGGTGCGGCATCGGGGTGTGCCAGCAGGCCCGGGGCTCTGCAGCCACCTCTTGGTGGTGCACCAGGGCCGGTGGTGCGGCATCGGGGTGTGCCAGCAGGCCCGGGGCTCTGCAGCCACCTCTTGGTGGTGCACCAGGGCCGGTGGTGCGGCATCGGGGTGTGCCAGCAGGCCCGGGGCTCTGCAGCCACCTCTTGGTGGTGCACCAGGGCCGGTGGTGCGGCATCGGGGTGTGCCAGCAGGCCCGGGGCTCTGCAGCCACCTCTTGGTGGTGCACCAGGGCCGGTGGTGCGGCATCGGGGTGTGCCAGCAGGCCCGGGGCTCTGCAGCCACCTCTTGGTGGTGCACCAGGGCCGGTGGTGCGGCATCGGGGTGTGCCAGCAGGCCCGGGGCTCTGCAGCCACCTCTTGGTGGTGCACCAGGGCCGGTGGTGCGGCATCGGGGTGTGCCAGCAGGCCCGGGGCTCTGCAGCCACCTCTTGGTGGTGCACCAGGGCCGGTGGTGCGGCATCGGGGTGTGCCAGCAGGCCCGGGGCTCTGCAGCCACCTCTTGGTGGTGCACCAGGGCCGGTGGTGCGGCATCGGGTGTGCCAGCAGGCCCGGGGCTCTGCAGCCACCTCTTGGTGGTGCACCAGGGCCGGTGGTGCGGCATCGGGGTGTGCCAGCAGGCCCGGGGCTCTGCAGCCACCTCTTGGTGGTGCACCAGGGCCGGTGGGTGCGGCATCGGGGTGTGCCAGCAGGCCCGGGGCTCTGCAGCCACCTCTTGGTGGTGCACCAGGGCCGGTGGTGCGGCATCGGGGTGTGCCAGCAGGCCCGGGGCTCTGCAGCCACCTCTTGGTGGTGCACCAGGGCCGGTGGTGCGGCATCGGGGTGTGCCAGCAGGCCCGGGGCTCTGCAGCCACCTCTTGGTGGTGCACCAGGGCCGGTGGTGCGGCATCGGGGTGTGCCAGCAGGCCCGGGGCTCTGCAGCCACCTCTTGGTGGTGCACCAGGGCCGGTGGTGCGGCATCGGGGTGTGCCAGCAGGCCCGGGGCTCTGCAGCCACCTCTTGGTGGTGCACCAGGGCCGGTGGTGCGGCATCGGGGTGTGCCAGCAGGCCCGGGGCTCTGCAGCCACCTCTTGGTGGTGCACCAGGGCCGGTGGTGCGGCATCGGGGTGTGCCAGCAGGCCCGGGGCTCTGCAGCCACCTCTTGGTGGTGCACCAGGGCCGGTGGTGCGGCATCGGGGTGTGTGCCAGCAGGCCCGGGGCTCTGCAGCCACCTCTTGGTGGTGCACCAGGGCCGGTGGTGCGGCATCGGGGTGTGCCAGCAGGCCCGGGGCTCTGCAGCCACCTCTTGGTGGTGCACCAGGGCCGGTGGTGCGGCATCGGGGTGTGCCAGCAGGCCCGGGGCTCTGCAGCCACCTCTTGGTGGTGCACCAGGGCCGGTGGTGCGGCATCGGGGTGTGCCAGCAGGCCCGGGGCTCTGCAGCCACCTCTTGGTGGTGCACCAGGGCCGGTGGTGCGGCATCGGGGTGTGCCAGCAGGCCCGGGGCTCTGCAGCCACCTCTTGGTGGTGCACCAGGGCCGGTGGTGCGGCATCGGGGTGTGCCAGCAGGCCCGGGGCTCTGCAGCCACCTCTTGGTGGTGCACCAGGGCCGGTGGTGCGGCATCGGGTGTGCCAGCAGGCCCGGGGCTCTGCAGCCACCTCTTGGTGGTGCACCAGGGCCGGTGGTGCGGCATCGGGGTGTGCCAGCAGGCCCGGGGCTCTGCAGCCACCTCTTGGTGGTGCACCAGGGCCGGTGGTGCGGCATCGGGGTGTGCCAGCAGGCCCGGGGCTCTGCAGCCACCTCTTGGTGGTGCACCAGGGCCGGTGGTGCGGCATCGGGGTGTGCCAGCAGGCCCGGGGCTCTGCAGCCACCTCTTGGTGGTGCACCAGGGCCGGTGGTGCGGCATCGGGGTGTGCCAGCAGGCCCGGGGCTCTGCAGCCACCTCTTGGTGGTGCACCAGGGCCGGTGGTGCGGCATCGGGGTGTGCCAGCAGGCCCGGGGCTCTGCAGCCACCTCTTGGTGGTGCACCAGGGCCGGTGGTGCGGCATCGGGGTGTGCCAGCAGGCCCGGGGCTCTGCAGCCACCTCTTGGTGGTGCACCAGGGCCGGTGGGTGCGGCATCGGGTGTGCCAGCAGGCCCGGGGCTCTGCAGCCACCTCTTGGTGGTGCACCAGGGCCGGTGGTGCGGCATCGGGGTGTGCCAGCAGGCCCGGGGCTCTGCAGCCACCTCTTGGTGGTGCACCAGGGCCGGTGGTGCGGCATCGGGGTGTGCCAGCAGGCCCGGGGCTCTGCAGCCACCTCTTGGTGGTGCACCAGGGCCGGTGGTGCGGCATCGGGGTGTGCCAGCAGGCCCGGGGCTCTGCAGCCACCTCTTGGTGGTGCACCAGGGCCGGTGGTGCGGCATCGGGGTGTGCCAGCAGGCCCGGGGCTCTGCAGCCACCTCTTGGTGGTGCACCAGGGCCGGTGGTGCGGCATCGGGGTGTGCCAGCAGGCCCGGGGCTCTGCAGCCACCTCTTGGTGGTGCACCAGGGCCGGTGGTGCGGCATCGGGGTGTGCCAGCAGGCCCGGGGCTCTGCAGCCACCTCTTGGTGGTGCACCAGGGCCGGTGGTGCGGCATCGGGGTGTGCCAGCAGGCCCGGGGCTCTGCAGCCACCTCTTGGTGGTGCACCAGGGCCGGTGGTGCGGCATCGGGGTGTGCCAGCAGGCCCGGGGCTCTGCAGCCACCTCTTGGTGGTGCACCAGGGCCGGTGGTGCGGCATCGGGGTGTGCCAGCAGGCCCGGGGCTCTGCAGCCACCTCTTGGTGGTGCACCAGGGCCGGTGGTGCGGCATCGGGGTGTGCCAGCAGGCCCGGGGCTCTGCAGCCACCTCTTGGTGGTGCACCAGGGCCGGTGGTGCGGCATCGGGGTGTGCCAGCAGGCCCGGGGCTCTGCAGCCACCTCTTGGTGGTGCACCAGGGCCGGTGGTGCGGCATCGGGGTGTGCCAGCAGGCCCGGGGCTCTGCAGCCACCTCTTGGTGGTGCACCAGGGCCGGTGGTGCGGCATCGGGATGTGCCAGCAGGCCCGGGGCTCTGCAGCCACCTCTTGGTGGTGCACCAGGGCCGGTGGTGCGGCATCGGGGTGTGCCAGCAGGCCCGGGGCTCTGCAGCCACCTCTTGGTGGTGCACCAGGGCCGGTGGTGCGGCATCGGGGTGTGCCAGCAGGCCCGGGGCTCTGCAGCCACCTCTTGGTGGTGCACCAGGGCCGGTGGTGCGGCATCGGGGTGTGCCAGCAGGCCCGGGGCTCTGCAGCCACCTCTTGGTGGTGCACCAGGGCCGGTGGTGCGGCATCGGGGTGTGCCAGCAGGCCCGGGGCTCTGCAGCCACCTCTTGGTGGTGCACCAGGGCCGGTGGTGCGGCATCGGGATGTGCCAGCAGGCCCGGGGCTCTGCAGCCACCTCTTGGTGGTGCACCAGGGCCGGTGGGTGCGGCATCGGGGTGTGCCAGCAGGCCCGGGGCTCTGCAGCCACCTCTTGGTGGTGCACCAGGGCCGGTGGTGCGGCATCGGGGTGTGCCAGCAGGCCCGGGGCTCTGCAGCCACCTCTTGGTGGTGCACCAGGGCCGGTGGTGCGGCATCGGGGTGTGCCAGCAGGCCCGGGGCTCTGCAGCCACCTCTTGGTGGTGCACCAGGGCCGGTGGTGCGGCATCGGGGTGTGCCAGCAGGCCCGGGGCTCTGCAGCCACCTCTTGGTGGTGCACCAGGGCCGGTGGTGCGGCATCGGGGTGTGCCAGCAGGCCCGGGGCTCTGCAGCCACCTCTTGGTGGTGCACCAGGGCCGGTGGTGCGGCATCGGGGTGTGCCAGCAGGCCCGGGGCTCTGCAGCCACCTCTTGGTGGTGCACCAGGGCCGGTGGTGCGGCATCGGGGTGTGCCAGCAGGCCCGGGGCTCTGCAGCCACCTCTTGGTGGTGCACCAGGGCCGGTGGTGCGGCATCGGGGTGTGCCAGCAGGCCCGGGGCTCTGCAGCCACCTCTTGGTGGTGCACCAGGGCCGGTGGTGCGGCATCGGGGTGCCAGCAGGCCCGGGGCTCTGCAGCCACCTCTTGGTGGTGCACCAGGGCCGGTGGTGCGGCATCGGGGTGTGCCAGCAGGCCCGGGGCTCTGCAGCCACCTCTTGGTGGTGCACCAGGGCCGGTGGTGCGGCATCGGGATGTGCCAGCAGGCCCGGGGCTCTGCAGCCACCTCTTGGTGGTGCACCAGGGGGCCGGTGGTGCGGCATCGGGGTGTGCCAGCAGGCCCGGGGCTCTGCAGCCACCTCTTGGTGGTGCACCAGGGCCGGTGGTGCGGCATCGGGGTGTGCCAGCAGGCCCGGGGCTCTGCAGCCACCTCTTGGTGGTGCACCAGGGCCGGTGGTGCGGCATCGGGGTGTGCCAGCAGGCCCGGGGCTCTGCAGCCACCTCTTGGTGGTGCACCAGGGCCGGTGGTGCGGCATCGGGGTGTGCCAGCAGGCCCGGGGCTCTGCAGCCACCTCTTGGTGGTGCACCAGGGCCGGTGGTGCGGCATCGGGGTGTGCCAGCAGGCCCGGGGCTCTGCAGCCACCTCTTGGTGGTGCACCAGGGCCGGTGGTGCGGCATCGGGGTGTGCCAGCAGGCCCGGGGCTCTGCAGCCACCTCTTGGTGGTGCACCAGGGCCGGTGGTGCGGCATCGGGGTGTGCCAGCAGGCCCGGGGCTCTGCAGCCACCTCTTGGTGGTGCACCAGGGCCGGTGGTGCGGCATCGGGGTGTGCCAGCAGGCCCGGGGCTCTGCAGCCACCTCTTGGTGGTGCACCAGGGCCGGTGGTGCGGCATCGGGGTGTGCCAGCAGGCCCGGGGCTCTGCAGCCACCTCTTGGTGGTGCACCAGGGCCGGTGGTGCGGCATCGGGGTGTGCCAGCAGGCCCGGGGCTCTGCAGCCACCTCTTGGTGGTGCACCAGGGCCGGTGGTGCGGCATCGGGGTGTGCCAGCAGGCCCGGGGCTCTGCAGCCACCTCTTGGTGGTGCACCAGGGCCGGTGGTGCGGCATCGGGATGTGCCAGCAGGCCCGGGGCTCTGCAGCCACCTCTTGGTGGTGCACCAGGGCCGGTGGTGCGGCATCGGGGTGTGCCAGCAGGCCCGGGGCTCTGCAGCCACCTCTTGGTGGTGCACCAGGGCCGGTGGTGCGGCATCGGGGTGTGCCAGCAGGCCCGGGGCTCTGCAGCCACCTCTTGGTGGTGCACCAGGGCCGGTGGTGCGGCATCGGGGTGTGCCAGCAGGCCCGGGGCTCTGCAGCCACCTCTTGGTGGTGCACCAGGGCCGGTGGTGCGGCATCGGGGTGTGCCAGCAGGCCCGGGGCTCTGCAGCCACCTCTTGGTGGTGCACCAGGGCCGGTGGTGCGGCATCGGGGTGTGCCAGCAGGCCCGGGGCTCTGCAGCCACCTCTTGGTGGTGCACCAGGGCCGGTGGTGCGGCATCGGGATGTGCCAGCAGGCCCGGGGCTCTGCAGCCACCTCTTGGTGGTGCACCAGGGCCGGTGGTGCGGCATCGGGATGTGCCAGCAGGCCCGGGGCTCTGCAGCCACCTCTTGGTGGTGCACCAGGGCCGGTGGTGCGGCATCGGGGTGTGCCAGCAGGCCCGGGGCTCTGCAGCCACCTCTTGGTGGTGCACCAGGGCCGGTGGTGCGGGCATCGGGATGTGCCAGCAGGCCCGGGGCTCTGCAGCCACCTCTTGGTGGTGCACCAGGGCCGGTGGTGCGGCATCGGGATGTGCCAGCAGGCCCGGGGCTCTGCAGCCACCTCTTGGTGGTGCACCAGGGCCGGTGGTGCGGCATCGGGATGTGCCAGCAGGCCCGGGGCTCTGCAGCCACCTCTTGGTGGTGCACCAGGGCCGGTGGTGCGGCATCGGGGTGTGCCAGCAGGCCCGGGGCTCTGCAGCCACCTCTTGGTGGTGCACCAGGGCCGGTGGTGCGGCATCGGGATGTGCCAGCAGGCCCGGGGCTCTGCAGCCACCTCTTGGTGGTGCACCAGGGCCGGTGGTGCGGCATCGGGGTGTGCCAGCAGGCCCGGGGCTCTGCAGCCACCTCTTGGTGGTGCACCAGGGCCGGTGGTGCGGCATCGGGATGTGCCAGCAGGCCCGGGGCTCTGCAGCCACCTCTTGGTGGTGCACCAGGGCCGGTGGTGCGGCATCGGGATGTGCCAGCAGGCCCGGGGCTCTGCAGCCACCTCTTGGTGGTGCACCAGGGCCGGTGGTGCGGCATCGGGATGTGCCAGCAGGCCCGGGGCTCTGCAGCCACCTCTTGGTGGTGCACCAGGGCCGGTGGTGCGGCATCGGGATGTGCCAGCAGGCCCGGGGCTCTGCAGCCACCTCTTGGTGGTGCACCAGGGCCGGTGGTGCGGCATCGGGATGTGCCAGCAGGCCCGGGGCTCTGCAGCCACCTCTTGGTGGTGCACCAGGGCCGGTGGTGCGGCATCGGGGTGTGCCAGCAGGCCCGGGGCTCTGCAGCCACCTCTTGGTGGTGCACCAGGGCCGGTGGTGCGGCATCGGGATGTGCCAGCAGGCCCGGGGCTCTGCAGCCACCTCTTGGTGGTGCACCAGGGCCGGTGGTGCGGCATCGGGATGTGCCAGCAGGCCCGGGGCTCTGCAGCCACCTCTTGGTGGTGCACCAGGGCCGGTGGTGCGGCATCGGGATGTGCCAGCAGGCCCGGGGCTCTGCAGCCACCTCTTGGTGGTGCACCAGGGCCGGTGGTGCGGCATCGGGATGTGCCAGCAGGCCCGGGGCTCTGCAGCCACCTCTTGGTGGTGCACCAGGGCCGGTGGGTGCGGCATCGGGGTGTGCCAGCAGGCCCGGGGCTCTGCAGCCACCTCTTGGTGGTGCACCAGGGCCGGTGGTGCGGCATCGGGATGTGCCAGCAGGCCCGGGGCTCTGCAGCCACCTCTTGGTGGTGCACCAGGGCCGGTGGTGCGGCATCGGGATGTGCCAGCAGGCCCGGGGCTCTGCAGCCACCTCTTGGTGGTGCACCAGGGCCGGTGGTGCGGCATCGGGGTGTGCCAGCAGGCCCGGGGCTCTGCAGCCACCTCTTGGTGGTGCACCAGGGCCGGTGGTGCGGCATCGGGGTGTGCCAGCAGGCCCGGGGCTCTGCAGCCACCTCTTGGTGGTGCACCAGGGCCGGTGGTGCGGCATCGGGATGTGCCAGCAGGCCCGGGGCTCTGCAGCCACCTCTTGGTGGTGCACCAGGGCCGGTGGTGCGGCATCGGGATGTGCCAGCAGGCCCGGGGCTCTGCAGCCACCTCTTGGTGGTGCACCAGGGCCGGTGGTGCGGCATCGGGATGTGCCAGCAGGCCCGGGGCTCTGCAGCCACCTCTTGGTGGTGCACCAGGGCCGGTGGTGCGGCATCGGGATGTGCCAGCAGGCCCGGGGCTCTGCAGCCACCTCTTGGTGGTGCACCAGGGCCGGTGGTGCGGCATCGGGATGTGCCAGCAGGCCCGGGGCTCTGCAGCCACCTCTTGGTGGTGCACCAGGGCCGGTGGTGCGGCATCGGGGTGTGCCAGCAGGCCCGGGGCTCTGCAGCCACCTCTTGGTGGTGCACCAGGGCCGGTGGTGCGGCATCGGGATGTGCCAGCAGGCCCGGGGCTCTGCAGCCACCTCTTGGTGGTGCACCAGGGCCGGTGGTGCGGCATCGGGGTGTGCCAGCAGGCCCGGGGCTCTGCAGCCACCTCTTGGTGGTGCACCAGGGCCGGTGGTGCGGCATCGGGATGTGCCAGCAGGCCCGGGGCTCTGCAGCCACCTCTTGGTGGTGCACCAGGGCCGGTGGTGCGGCATCGGGATGTGCCAGCAGGCCCGGGGCTCTGCAGCCACCTCTTGGTGGTGCACCAGGGCCGGTGGTGCGGCACATCGGGGTGTGCCAGCAGGCCCGGGGCTCTGCAGCCACCTCTTGGTGGTGCACCAGGGCCGGTGGTGCGGCATCGGGATGTGCCAGCAGGCCCGGGGCTCTGCAGCCACCTCTTGGTGGTGCACCAGGGCCGGTGGTGCGGCATCGGGGGTGTGCCAGCAGGCCCGGGGCTCTGCAGCCACCTCTTGGTGGTGCACCAGGGCCGGTGGTGCGGCATCGGGATGTGCCAGCAGGCCCGGGGCTCTGCAGCCACCTCTTGGTGGTGCACCAGGGCCGGTGGTGCGGCATCGGGATGTGCCAGCAGGCCCGGGGCTCTGCAGCCACCTCTTGGTGGTGCACCAGGGCCGGTGGTGCGGCATCGGGGTGTGCCAGCAGGCCCGGGGCTCTGCAGCCACCTCTTGGTGGTGCACCAGGGCCGGTGGTGCGGCATCGGGATGTGCCAGCAGGCCCGGGGCTCTGCAGCCACCTCTTGGTGGTGCACCAGGGCCGGTGGTGCGGCATCGGGATGTGCCAGCAGGCCCGGGGCTCTGCAGCCACCTCTTGGTGGTGCACCAGGGCCGGTGGTGCGGCATCGGGATGTGCCAGCAGGCCCGGGGCTCTGCAGCCACCTCTTGGTGGTGCACCAGGGCCGGTGGTGCGGCATCGGGGTGTGCCAGCAGGCCCGGGGCTCTGCAGCCACCTCTTGGTGGTGCACCAGGGCCGGTGGTGCGGCATCGGGATGTGCCAGCAGGCCCGGGGCTCTGCAGCCACCTCTTGGTGGTGCACCAGGGCCGGTGGTGCGGCATCGGGATGTGCCAGCAGGCCCGGGGCTCTGCAGCCACCTCTTGGTGGTGCACCAGGGCCGGTGGTGCGGCATCGGGATGTGCCAGCAGGCCCGGGGCTCTGCAGCCACCTCTTGGTGGTGCACCAGGGCCGGTGGTGCGGCATCGGGGTGTGCCAGCAGGCCCGGGGCTCTGCAGCCACCTCTTGGTGGTGCACCAGGGCCGGTGGTGCGGCATCGGGATGTGCCAGCAGGCCCGGGGCTCTGCAGCCACCTCTTGGTGGTGCACCAGGGCCGGTGGTGCGGCATCGGGGTGTGCCAGCAGGCCCGGGGCTCTGCAGCCACCTCTTGGTGGTGCACCAGGGCCGGTGGTGCGGCATCGGGGTGTGCCAGCAGGCCCGGGGCTCTGCAGCCACCTCTTGGTGGTGCACCAGGGCCGGTGGTGCGGCATCGGGATGTGCCAGCAGGCCCGGGGCTCTGCAGCCACCTCTTGGTGGTGCACCAGGGCCGGTGGTGCGGCATCGGGATGTGCCAGCAGGCCCGGGGCTCTGCAGCCACCTCTTGGTGGTGCACCAGGGCCGGTGGTGCGGCATCGGGATGTGCCAGCAGGCCCGGGGCTCTGCAGCCACCTCTTGGTGGTGCACCAGGGCCGGTGGTGCGGCATCGGGATGTGCCAGCAGGCCCGGGGCTCTGCAGCCACCTCTTGGTGGTGCACCAGGGCCGGTGGTGCGGCATCGGGATGTGCCAGCAGGCCCGGGGCTCTGCAGCCACCTCTTGGTGGTGCACCAGGGCCGGTGGTGCGGCATCGGGATGTGCCAGCAGGCCCGGGGCTCTGCAGCCACCTCTTGGTGGTGCACCAGGGCCGGTGGTGCGGCATCGGGATGGTGCCAGCAGGCCCGGGGCTCTGCAGCCACCTCTTGGTGGTGCACCAGGGCCGGTGGTGCGGCATCGGGATGTGCCAGCAGGCCCGGGGCTCTGCAGCCACCTCTTGGTGGTGCACCAGGGCCGGTGGTGCGGCATCGGGATGTGCCAGCAGGCCCGGGGCTCTGCAGCCACCTCTTGGTGGTGCACCAGGGCCGGTGGTGCGGCATCGGGATGTGCCAGCAGGCCCGGGGCTCTGCAGCCACCTCTTGGTGGTGCACCAGGGCCGGTGGTGCGGCATCGGGATGTGCCAGCAGGCCCGGGGCTCTGCAGCCACCTCTTGGTGGTGCACCAGGGCCGGTGGTGCGGCATCGGGGTGTGCCAGCAGGCCCGGGGCTCTGCAGCCACCTCTTGGTGGTGCACCAGGGCCG
Organism: Hirundichthys speculiger; assembly: GCA_018398805.1. Lineage (NCBI taxonomy): Eukaryota > Metazoa > Chordata > Actinopteri > Beloniformes > Exocoetidae > Hirundichthys > Hirundichthys speculiger. Next base: position 20,370 of record JAGFBZ010002958.1, read on the forward strand.
GTGGTGCGGCATCGGGGTGTGCCAGCAGGCCCGGGGCTCTGCAGCCACCTCTTGGTGGTGCACCAGGGCCGGTGGTGCGGCATCGGGATGTGCCAGCAGGCCCGGGGCTCTGCAGCCACCTCTTGGTGGTGCACCAGGGCCGGTGGTGCGGCATCGGGGTGTGCCAGCAGGCCCGGGGCTCTGCAGCCACCTCTTGGTGGTGCACCAGGGCCGGTGGTGCGGCATCGGGGTGTGCCAGCAGGCCCGGGGCTCTGCAGCCACCTCTTGGTGGTGCACCAGGGCCGGTGGTGCGGCATCGGGGTGTGCCAGCAGGCCCGGGGCTCTGCAGCCACCTCTTGGTGGTGCACCAGGGCCGGTGGTGCGGCATCGGGATGTGCCAGCAGGCCCGGGGCTCTGCAGCCACCTCTTGGTGGTGCACCAGGGCCGGTGGTGCGGCATCGGGATGTGCCAGCAGGCCCGGGGCTCTGCAGCCACCTCTTGGTGGTGCACCAGGGCCGGTGGTGCGGCATCGGGGTGTGCCAGCAGGCCCGGGGCTCTGCAGCCACCTCTTGGTGGTGCACCAGGGCCGGTGGTGCGGCATCGGGGTGTGCCAGCAGGCCCGGGGCTCTGCAGCCACCTCTTGGTGGTGCACCAGGGCCGGTGGTGCGGCATCGGGATGTGCCAGCAGGCCCGGGGCTCTGCTTGGTGGTGCACCGGGGCCGGTGGTGCGGCATCGGGATGTGCCAGCAGCCCGGGGGCTCTGCAGCCACCTCTTGGTGGTGCACCAGGGCCGGTGGTGCGGCATCGGGGTGTGCCAGCAGGCCCGGGGCTCTGCAGCCACCTCTTGGTGGTGCACCAGGGCCGGTGGTGCGGCATCGGGGTGTGCCAGCAGGCCCGGGGCTCTGCAGCAGCCACCTCTTGGTGGTGCACCAGGGCCGGTGGTGCGGCATCGGGGTGTGCCAGCAGGCCCGGGGCTCTGCAGCCACCTCTTGGTGGTGCACCAGGGCCGGTGGTGCGGCATCGGGGTGTGCCAGCAGGCCCGGGGCTCTGCAGCCACCTCTTGGTGGTGCACCAGGGCCGGTGGTGCGGCATCGGGGTGTGCCAGCAGGCCCGGGGCTCTGCAGCCACCTCTTGGTGGTGCACCAGGGCCGGTGGTGCGGCATCGGGATGTGCCAGCAGGCCCGGGGCTCTGCAGCCACCTCTTGGTGGTGCACCAGGGCCGGTGGTGCGGCATCGGGATGTGCCAGCAGGCCCGGGGCTCTGCAGCCACCTCTTGGTGGTGCACCAGGGCCGGTGGTGCGGCATCGGGGTGTGCCAGCAGGCCCGGGGCTCTGCAGCCACCTCTTGGTGGTGCACCAGGGCCGGTGGTGCGGCATCGGGGTGTGCCAGCAGGCCCGGGGCTCTGCAGCCACCTCTTGGTGGTGCACCAGGGCCGGTGGTGCGGCATCGGGATGTGCCAGCAGGCCCGGGGCTCTGCAGCCACCTCTTGGTGGTGCACCAGGGCCGGTGGTGCGGCATCGGGATGTGCCAGCAGGCCCGGGGCTCTGCAGCCACCTCTTGGTGGTGCACCAGGGCCGGTGGTGCGGCATCGGGGTGTGCCAGCAGGCCCGGGGCTCTGCAGCCACCTCTTGGTGGTGCACCAGGGGCCGGTGGTGCGGCATCGGGGTGTGCCAGCAGGCCCGGGGCTCTGCAGCCACCTCTTGGTGGTGCACCAGGGCCGGTGGTGCGGCATCGGGATGTGCCAGCAGGCCCGGGGCTCTGCAGCCACCTCTTGGTGGTGCACC
>JAGFBZ010002959.1:0-35989 GCA_018398805.1 Hirundichthys speculiger
TGCTTCTCGACAGTCATATTTTGTGAAGATTCCTGCTTAAAAACCACCCCCAATCACCCTGCCCGTGCCCGGGGGAGCAGTTTTGCAGCCTCTGCAGGACAATGTGGTTTTTTGACCAAAATGAGCTTTTCAGGCGCTGAAACGCTTCATTTTGACCAAATCCAGTCTAATGCTTCTCCACAGTCATATTTCTGAAGATTCCTGCTGAAACCACCCCCAATCACCCCTGCCCGTGCCGGGGAGCAGTTTGCAGCCTCTGCCGGGACAATGTGGTTTTTGACCAAAATGAGCTTTTCAGGCGCTGAAACGCTTAATTTTGACCAAATCCAGTCTAATGCTTCTCCACAGTCATATTTCTGAAGATTCCTGCTGAAAACCACCCCCAATCACCCTGCCCGTGCCCGGGGGAGCAGTTTGCAGCCTCTGCCGGGACAATGTGGTTTTTGACCAAAATGAGCTTTTCAGGCGCTGAAACGCTTCAATTTTGACCAAATCCAGTCTAATGCTTCTCCACAGTCATATTTGTGAAGATTCCTGCTAAAACCAACCCCCAATCACCCTGCCCGTGCCCGGGGGAGCAGTTTGCAGCCTCTGCCGGGACAATGTGGTTTTTGACCAAAATGAGCTTTTCAGGCGCTGAAACGCTTAATTTTGACCAAATCCAGTCTAATGCTTCTCCACAGTCATATTTTGAAGATTCCTGCTGAAAACCACCCCCAATCACCCTGCCCGTGCCCGGGGGCAGTTTGCAGCCTCTGCCGGGACAATGTGGTTTTTGACCAAAATGAGCTTTTCAGGCGCTGAAACGCTTAATTTTGACCAAATCCAGTCTCATGCTTCTCCACAAGTCATATTTTTGAAGATTCCTGCTAAAACCACCCCCAATCACCCTGCCCGTGCCCGGGGGGAGCAGTTTGCAGCCTCTGCCGGGACAATGTGGTTTTTGACCAAAATGAGCTTTTCAGGCGCTGAAACGCTTAATTTTGACCAAATCCAGTCTAATGCTTCTCCACAGTCATATTTTTGAAGATTCCTGCTGAAAACCACCCCCAATCACCCTGCCCGTGCCCGGGGCAGCAGTTTGCAGCCTCTGCCGGGACAATGTGGTTTTTGACCAAAATGAGCTTTTCAGGCGCTGAAACGCTTAATTTTGACCAAATCCAGTCTATTGCTTCTCCACAGTCATATTTTGAAGATTCCTGCTGAAAAACCACCCCCAATCACCCTGCCCGTGCCGGGGGAGCAGTTTGCAGCCTCTGCCGGGACAATGTGGTTTTTTGACCAAAATGAGCTTTTCAGGCGCTGAAAACGCTTAATTTTGACCAAATCCAGTCTAATGCTTCTCCACAAGTCATATTTGTGAAGATTCCTGCTGAAAACCCACCCCCAATCACCCTGCCCGTGCCCGGGGGAGCAGTTTGCAGCCTCTGCCGGGACAATGTGGTTTTGACCAAAATGAGCTTTTCAGGCGCTGAAACGCTTAATTTTGACCAAATCCAGTCTAATGCTTCTCCACAGTCATATTTGTGAAGATTCCTGCTGAAAACCACCCCCAATCACCCTGCCCGTGCCCGGGGGAGCAGTTTGCAGTCCTCTGCAGGACAATGTGGTTTTGACCAAAATGAGCTTTTCAGGCGCTGAAACGCTTAACCCTTCTGCACCAATCCTAGGATGCTCCTTCCCCTTCCCCAACGGCGTTCACGTAGTCCCTGTCCCTCTGTGTTCATATTTTTTGCCTGTGTTTCTGCTCTCTGTGTGTGCATGCATGTGTGGTGGGGGGGGTGTTTTTTAATTTCCACTTCTGTTTACCCATGCCGTGCAGTCACTGGTCCCCCCGGCATCCATGCCGTATAGTCACTGGGTGCCTGTGTAAAATCTGCATTTTTTTTTTTCCTTTTCAGGCACCCTCTATCATGACCGAGCCACCAGATGTCACTTTGGTGCACATCTGTGCACAGCCTGCTGTGCCATGACAGGCCACCAGATGTCACGCTCGTGCTGCTGCTCACCTCTTTCTTTCTCTTTCCCTCTCTCCCCTACAGTGGATGAGACCTCGAGCCCTAATCCCCCCTGCTCCCTCTCACTCTACATATCTCTTTCCTCCATCCTATATCCCAGGGTTCACGTGGACGCCCCCACCCTCTGCATTCTCCATCTCTCTCTCTCTGTCTCCGTCTCTCGTCAGATCTCTACCTCCATCCGCTATCCCTGTGCTCGTGCGGACCCACCGTTTTTTCTCCTCCGTCTCTCTTTCTGGCTTCGCGTCGCAAGAAGACCCCCCCCTTGCCCTCATCTCAGATCTCTACCTCCATCCGCTATCCCCGTGCTCGTGCGGACCCACCGTTTTGCCTCCTCCGTCTCTCGTTCTGGCTTCGCGTCGCAAAGACCCCCCCTTGCCCTCATCTCAGATCTCTTCCTCCATCCGCTATCCCCGTGCTCGTGCGGACCCACCGTTCTGCCTCCTCCGTCTCTCGTTCTGGCTTCGCGTCGCAAAGACCCCCCCTTGCCCTCATCTCAGATTTCTTCTTCGTCCATCCGCTATCCCCGTGCTCGTGCGGACCCCCCATTTTGCCTCCTCTCCGTCTCTCGTTCTGGCTTCGCGTCGCAAGAAGACCCCCCCCTTGCCCTCATCTCCAGATCTCTTCCTCCATCCGCTATCCCCGTGCTCGTGCGGACCCACCTTTCTGCCTGCCTCCCGTCTCTCGTTCTTGCTTCGCGTCGCAAAGACCCCACGTTTGCCCTAATCTCAGATCTCTTCCTTCATTCTCCGCTATCCCTGTGCTCATGCGGACCCACCATTCTGGCCTCCTCCGTCTCTCGTTCTCTCGCTTCGCGTCGCAAAGACCCCCCCTTGCCCTCATCATCTCAGATCTCTCCTCCATCTGCTATCCCCGTCTCGTGCGGACCCACCGTTCTCTGCCTCCTCCGTCTCTCGTTCTGGCCTCGCGTCGCAAAGACCCCTCCCTTGCCCTCATCTCAGATTTCTTTCGTCCATCTGCTATCCCCGTGCTCGTGCGGACCCACCGTTTTGCCTCCTCCGTCTCTCGTTCTGGCTTCGCGTCGCAAAGACCCCCCCTTGCCCTCATCCCAGATCTCTTCCTCCATCCGCTATCCCCGTGCTCGTGCGGACCCACCGTTCTGCCTCCTCCGTCTCTCGTTCTGGCTTTGCGTCGCAAAGACCCCACCTTTGCCCTATCGGTGGCTGTCGGATATATGTTCAGGCGGTCGGACGATCACGACGGCTGTCGGATAGATTTTCACACGCGGTTGGACAATGTCGACTGCGGTCAGACGATCTCGACGGCACGTTTCTCTGCGCTGCGCAGAGACGGCTTCGTCCTCCCGCGTGCCGAACGCAGGCCTCGAACTTCTCCACGTGCCCGGCATCGGGCCGAGAATGATCTCGCTGGCTGTCGGATAGATGTTCAGGCGGTCGGACGCTCTCGGTGGCTGTCGGATATATTTTCACGCGGTCGGACAATGTCGACTCTGGTCGGACGATCTCGACGGCGCGTTTCTCTGCGCTGCGCAGAGGACGGCTTCGTCCTCCCGCGTGCCGAACGCGGGCCTCGAACTTCTCTCCCTTGCCCGGCATCGGGCCGAGAATGATCTCGACGGCAGTCGGACGCTCTCGGTGGCTGTCGGATAGATGTTCAGGCGGTCGGACGCTCTCGGTGGCTGTCGGATAGATTTTCACGCGGTCGGACGATCTCGACTGCGGTCGGACGATCTCGACGTCTGCAGGATAGACGGCCGCCTTCGTCCTCCAGCGTTCCGAACGCAGGCCTCGAACTTCTCCCCGTGCGCGGCCTCGGGGCGAGAATGATCTCGACGGCTGTCGGATACATGTTCAGGCGGTCGGACGATCTCGACGGCTGTCGGACGCTCTCGGTGGCTGTCGGATAGATTTTCACGCGGTCGGACGATCTCTACGGCGCGCTTCTCTCGCCGCGCAGAGGACGGCTTCGTCCTCCCGCGTGCCGAACGCAGGCCTCGAACTTCTTCTCCCTCTCCCCGTGCCCGGCATTGGGGCAAGAATGATCTCGACAGCGGTCGGACACTCTCGTTGGCTGTCAGATAGATGTTCAAGCGGTCGGACGATGTGTCGGTTACATGTTCAGGCGGTCGGACGATCTCGTCCCCATGTTCATGCAGACCCCCCTCCCTCTGCCTCCTCAGTCTCTGTCTCCATCTCTCGTTCTGGCCTCGTGTCGTGATGACCCCCCTTCCACCGACCGAACGTGCAAGACGCGCGTGCCTGCGAACCGCACCGAACGGCCTGCTTGGTCTCTTCGCGACCCGCGGAGAGCAAGAGGGATTCGAAGTGACGGCTCGCCATTGCCCAGACTCTCTCGGTCGCGTTGAAAGCGCGACCGCGCGGTCACTCGAAGATCCTTGTGAAACAAACATCTCGCAGCGCAGGCGGGCGGTAGCGTGGCTGGATGCGACCTACGTGGTGGTGGTGATGGCGGCGGCGGTGATGGTGGTGGTGCCAGATTAGAGAATTTTTTTTTTCTTTTAAAAAATAATACTGCTTTTTATGCTATTTTGTTATTTTTTTTTTTTTGTTTTTGAAATTGCTAGTGAATTTTCACGGCGCGCTTGCCTTCGTACGCCTCCGACGCAACCTGCGCGCTCGCAGCACTTGCCCAGCGCCTGCCTGAGAGTTGCCTCGGTGTAACTCAGTCGGGAGAAATCCACGTCCCGGAGACTCGGGAACTGTACGGGAACGCGTCTCGTCCGGTCGACCCCTTCCGCCTCCGCGTGATACGCCACCGTCGCTATGAGCTCGGCCCGCGCGTTCCATTTGCCCTCTTCGCGCAGGTACGCCTCGTGCGCCACGAGCATCTGCTCGTGCAGCGGGCTGGGGTTGTCCAAGAGCCAGGGAGCCAAGTGTACGAACTCCGGGTTCTTGACGTGATAGTTGGACATCATTTTATCCTGAAACGGAGACAGGTCGCTCTTGTACCGCGAGGCGAACGCCTGACCCACGGCTTTCCTGTAGCCGGCCCAGCGATCGGCTCGGCTGCGGTCCCTCACGGTCAAAAAGTACATCTCCGTCAGGTACACGAGACAGAGCTTCTCACTGGACGTGAGCGTCCCGCAGCGCTCTCGAGCGAGCTCGCAGCACAGCCTGTTGAGATGTACGTGTATCTCGATCATAGACGCGATGGACCCCAGCGCTCTGGGGAGCTCCTCCGCGGGGCTCTTGACTCGCTGCGAGTTTATGGACATCGAGGCGAAGAGCTGATGCTTGGTCTCTCGTCCCGCCACGTTGATCGAAGAGAAGAAAAAGGGCGTGTGGAAGTGCTTCTTCGTGTCCTTCATGCGTATCACGACGGTAGAGGGGTTTGCGACCCCGTACAGATAGCACGTCAGGTTTACGTTGCTCACCGCGAAGGGCTTGGTCGAGACCACGCACGTGCCCTGCGCCAGCGACACGGTGTCAAACACTCCCCTGAAGTACGGCTGCAAGACGCGCTTGGCGTTGGACGTGTAGTTTGCGCTGCGGCTGGGGTTGGAGGCAAATTCTATTCGCGTGTTCTTGTAGCCGTGCTGCGAGCTGAGCCGTTTCTTGTCAGACACGAAGCGGAGTCTGCTCAGCATTCCGGTTTTTGTGGTGTTGGACTGTATCCTCGCGTACTGCCTCAAGCGCTCCGAGTACACTACGGCGCTGAACTTTTGATTGCCCACCGTGTTCACGTGCAGCACGTGGAGCAACACGTCGTTCCCCAGTTCCACCACGCAGGTGCCCGTGCGGTTCAGCGCGTCGTCGATCTCTTTTGAAGAAGAAGGAGAAAAGGAAGAAGAAGAAGAAGAAGATGACGACGAGGAAGGAGAGCCGTCGTCGAGGACTCTACGCGACGTACGACTCGGGGTTCGATAGCCAGCCCAGTTTGCAGCCGGGGTGCTGACCGAGCACCCAGAGCGCGCTGAGCCAGCATAGTCGGGACACTCGGGATTCGTACAGCTTCTCCACGCGGGCCGCACCGTCTCGACGGGAGGGGACGGAGACCGGGCAGAGACGCCAGGGATCGCGGACGGAACGGCCGCTCGCGTCTCCGCTTCGACCTCGCGCCTTGCGGTCTGAAAAGGGTTCGTGTTTGCCATGACGGAACAGCGCGACTCGAAGCTCCCTCGAACACAACTCCGCAGAGCGCTGCGGACGACGCATGAACTGCTCCACGTTGTGAAGCAGGAGCCTGCGGCGGCCTGCGTACGTCAACGCCAAGTGGCACCAGAGAAGTTCGGTGGCAATCTTGACCTCTCCGGATACGTCTGACGATTGGCACACGTGCCCCACTTCGGCCGGCGGCGCGCTGGAGAGGTTCTCCGTCAGACTCTCCAGGATTCTGATCTCGAAGCGGAGCGCGTCAGACCAGTGTCCGCGCGCCATCAGGTTCAGGCGCTCCAGTAAGTCTCGGGCTTTGGCCTGAGCCAGCGCGTGGCAGTCGCACAAAAAACACATGCGGCAGTAGGCCGGCAAAAGCCCTCCGAAAAACCTGACGTGAGCGGACCCTCCGCCCCGGGGCGCAGGGGGCGTCGATCGGGCGAAAGCGGAATGGACCTCGGGATCGAAGCGTACGTACGCGCGGGTGCGAGGCGACCAGATCCTGGGACCCACCACCAGCTCCCGATACTTGATCAGGCACTCTATTAAGGCCGTGTCGGCCAGCTGCGAGCCGGCGTCGATTTCTTCGGCGAGGTAGGCGATGAACGCGTCGTACCGCACGATCTCTACGCGCGATCCGCGCGAGGCGACGCTCCGGCCATGTTCTTTGTCGCGACCGCTCTGAAAGCTTGCTACGGGAAGCTGCCCGACTGGGCGGAAGACGAGGGGGGTTTCGAGGAGGGTTTCGGAAGAGACGCTCCAAGAGGGGCAGAAGCCGCCCCCGGCCGCGCGGAGCTTCCCCCTCACGCAAAAAGAGCCAGGAAGGACGCCGAAGACGAGTCGCCGATCGACGCGGAATACAGGAGGTTGTATCGAGAGCTGAGGGACTGCGCGCTCTCGGATACCAAGGCTCTAGTGCGAGAGCACGTGGAAAGACTCGGCACGAGCGTTTCGTCTTACGAATTCATGAACGTGTACGGACTGTGCTCTTTGGAGAAACTCGAGTCACACGGAGGAGCCTCTCGAGGAGGACGGGTCGACGAACTCAGGTGCAAGTTCACCGAGCTGGGCTGCCCTTCCCTGACGGGTGCGGGAACGGGCGAGGGAGGACTCGCCACCGTGTGCGGCGTGCTTAGCCCGCTCCTGGCCGCGCGCGTGCAGCCGGCCGCGCTGACCTGGACTCGATGCAGCGAAGCAGACTACTCCAGAACGCAAGAGTCCTACGTGAGCTTGGTCGGCCGCAGGGCCTCGCGCGCCGCCAGCGGGAGGCTCTCGCACAACGCGCTCGGGGTCGGGAGCACCGTGGGTAGCATGGAACGCAGTTTTTTATTTTGTGTGCGAGAAGACCTCCACAGTCTGGGTTGCGCTTACAGACAGTTGGTCGCCTCAGTGGAACTGTTGCACCTCAACATAACACATTTCCTACATGCCTGATAAATCTAATGATGGAATAGACTGTGTGTACTGGCACACGCCGCCCGAGGCTGTACATTGACTTTTTTTTTTGTAGATTTGAGGTGGACAGATGATGATGATGATGATGATGATGATGTTGATGATTGTGTGTGCATGTTCAGTTTGCTTTTTTTTTTTGATCAATAAAGACGCACAAAAAAATAACTCAGGTCACCTTGCATTTTATTTCACAAAGTTACGTACACAGCACCAAGTTGCCAAAGTCAATGTCTCTCCCACACACACACACACACACCCCGTTTTGTCTACACTGGTAGCGCAGATATAAAGAAAACTCAAGAATCACAGCCACTGTCTGTCATGACGGATCCCACTGAAAGCTCAGAGCCTTTCTTCTTGACTCTGTCCTCGATGGCATCGCAACAAGAAGATGTAAAATGCGCAGACAAAGAAGCTCACGGCGGCGGATCTACAGTCGGCTCGAGCGGCACGCCGAGGTCGAGGTCCGAGTCTTCTCCCTCGACCGTGGCGGCGCACGGTACCGTAGAGCGGGTACGTCGGAGGGGGCGGCCGCGCGAACGGCCGAGAAAGCCTTTATCGGAGCTGCTGCGAGGAAAAAGACCCCAAGACCGCACTCGAAAAATCCCCGAATGGCCCAAAACGCGCAGATCGAACTCCGCGGGCCAACCCGCTGCGGCGGAAACCCAACGCGAGGACGAGTTGGAAGACGTAACCGGGGAGAGAGGCAATTGCGGTGGTGCGTGCAACGTGTCCGTGGAGTGCCACGAGTGCGACCCCGCGTTGAAATCTCATCATCCTGACGAAGTTGCTTATCTGCAAACACGTATGGGCATGAGATTTGAAGACGACTGTATCGGCGGGGGGACGTGGTACCGCGACGCAGATGCGCCTCTTTTGTTCCCACCGGCACGTGGATGCAGAGGAGTCATTTTTGACGAGTAGTGGCTTGAGACGCTCACTTTGCTGTCTGTACACAAAATTACATTGTGTTTGTGTGTGTTTTGACTGTGGATGAGTAAAAATAAAATAAAATAAAATAAAATGGCTCTTTAGTGAACGTGGAACCATGTGAGCTGCAATTCTTTTACTGTATGCGGAATGAAAATACGAGACACCACAATGCCAGTGAGGATAGAATCACGTTTAATGAGGACAGAACACTGGTAGATCGCCTTTGAGAGGCATCGTGTATAACGCAACACAACAAACACAATCACGCACACACACTCATATACACTATGATGCACACATCCCTTGCGGACAAAAACCCATTTTTGTACTGTACAAACAGGTTCGTATTTTTATTTTCTTCTACAAAACACACTCATACATACATACATACATCGGCAGCCAGCGCAAATCACTGACAAAAAACTCCTTCGTGTACGTTCACGTTTTGGTCCCCTCTTGTTATTTCTTCTTGCGTGTGGCACAGCAGAAGAAACGCGGAGAGCATATCGTCTCTGGTGTATTGTCCACCTATAGACCTCTTGCCTCCGGTCGTGACGATTCCACGACCCTTCACCGATTCCGTTATCACCACGGCAGCCATCTCCTCTCTGAGTTTGCCCAGCAGCTGCTTGCCGTACTCGGCGTGCGCCTTATCGTAGAGCCTGTCGTCTCGCAAGATCATCGCATCGCGGGTTTCCAGGACTTGCGCCGTTACGTCGGTGGCCACGTTGCATCCTTTCCGCGACCTCCTGTACATGTGCACGCCCAGGGAAGAGCCGCTCTTAGTGCTGGAACCGGAACCCCTGGCCGCGCCGATGGCGGCTTCCACCGCCCTGCTGTTAGACGAGGCCTCGGCCAAAACCGCGCATCCCAGCGACATCACGCAGTCGCAGTACTTCAGGGTCCCGCACTCTATGGCACGCACCGTGCTGAGCACCATGTCGAGTTTAGTCTTTGCGCTAACTAGCTTCCCCAGCATGTATTTGCCATTGCCGTGGGACCACTTGCTGTAGAACAGCACCCTGAACCCGGCGCATGCTAGCGAGTGTTCCAGCAGGTCTTTCACGTCTGACAGCGCGTTCACGTAGGTGTTTTGTTCCAACACCACTACCATGGGGACCTCTTTCCCCCGTGGGGAGCAGAATCCTCAGTAGTCTCACGTGTCCGTTCAGCAGAGTCACGTAGGCACGAGTGACTTGATCTAAGTCACGTATCTCCATTTTGTCCAACGCCGTGACCTGTCGGTGCGAGAGAGACAGACGTACGGTTTATGCGATGAATTTAAGATCCGGCTGCCAAGAAGTTCCAGAAGAAGGGTATCCGAACATAGCTCAGAACACAGTTTCATACACATACATTGGATCTGCTCCGCTGCGTGGAAGATTCTGCAAAGTCGGAGAGCGCAGCCTGCGCGGTGGATCTCCCCTCATGACCTGCGCTAGGGCTGCGTTAATTTTGTCTGCCCACATGCACGTCAACTGCTCGTACGCTCGCTTGATCAGCGTCTGGGTGAGTCGATCTTTGAGCTTCCGTTTGGAGAGTATGCTCACTACGCCGAGGTTGCTTGCGACCCACTCGTCCAGCGTATCTACGTGAGAGGGGTGCAGCAGAGTCTTGTCCAGGTGCAACAGGATCAGCACGGCATCCCTGCGCTCGGGTTCTCCGTGTAGCCACGGGTCGCTCAGCAGGAGAACGGACATGTTCTTGATCCACTGCGAGATCGGAACAGCGTCCGGAACTATGTACGGGGACTCGTGCGGTTTGCGCTTGGGGCGGCGTGTAGTACCCTTTCCTTTAGGTTCTGCGCGGGCTAGAGACGCGCCTCGCTCAGCAACCGCACCAGGACTTTTGTGGGCTGATTTTCGTTCGACGGGGCCGTGGCCTTGTTCTTGTTCTTCTTGTTCTTTTTCTTGTTCTTCTTTTTCTTCTTCTTCTTCTTCTTCTTCTTTTCCTCCACGCTCCCCGCTCCACTCCGGATGATGTTGGGCCTTTTTCAATTTGCTCTGATAAGTGCGGAGCTTCAAAAAGGACACCTTCGCATTTGCGTAGACTCCTTTGTCCTTTGCATTATCCGCCTTGGATAGCTGGTACCACACCTTCTGGATCTTTGTGATGTCTGCGAGAGGCCTCTCTTGTCCGAGCATGGCTACGCACTTCAAGGCCTTGAACGCCACCTCCTCTGAGCTTCCCCGTTTTCGTTCGGCGTAGCATGCCAGCAGATCGGAGAGCGCGCGCCTCTCTTCCAGCATCCTCTTTCTCATCAGATAAGCGTGGTGTTTGCGCACCGACGTGCGTAACTCCTGACTCGAGGCGTATCTGTTTCGAAACTCTACGTACCTTCGTACCCTCTTCAGAGGGCAATGTAACAGTTCGGCAGCAGCGAATGCACTCGGAATCATGGTGGGATTCGAGATCTTACTCTCCACGTGCCGGGGCAGCGTGTTGCGCCAGCCGCTGGGGTTCACCCGTCTGGTAAACGCAGATAGCGCGGCCTGCTGTATCTCCTGCCACATCTCTGGGCCGGCGAGGAAGGTGTCTCTGCTCAGCTCTTGCAAAGTTTCGTCCCAGCAACTCATCAGCTCCCCGCTGCCTTTCACGCAGGTGTGTTTCAGAGCCCTGTAGAACCTGAGCGACGTGGACACGGACAGCTGTTCTGTCAGCTCCTGCTCTTTCCTCAGGGCGACCACGGGCAAAAGGTTCCCGCGGCGCCCCTCCATCTTGCCGCTACGCCGAAAATACACCATGCGAACCCCTCCCGAGCCGCTGGTCTCGAAGCGCTCCAGATTGCAACGCACCTGCCCCATCTCCAAGCAGTCCATGCTGGCTTCGCGCTTTTTGCTGTTGCGGGCCAGGTCTCTGGGGTCCGCTACACAACACAAAGGCTGCACGTCTTCCATGTGCGATGCCAAGAGTTCGCGTTGGACTTGCTCTTCTCCACTGGCTTGCGCACCAGACTCCTCGGAAAGCAAGAGCTGGCAGGGTTGTATTTGCTGAAAGGCGGGTGTGGGCATCTCCAGGGCCATGTCCCAGAACTCGAACAGATGCCCCGCGATATCGACGAGGAGCTGCAAACTACTCAGTCCCGGGACGTACAGCACCTCTTGAAGGAAGTACGAGCGTCGGCTGTCCGCGTCCGCACCTGTCTTCTGAAGCACCACGCTGTAGGTGCCTACCATGGACCTGGTTGCATCGTACCGCACTAGGTTGTGACTCTCCGAGTACTGGGTCACCACCGGTATCAGGATGCGCCTGTTGCCAGGCGAGTTCAGCTCTCCGTTGGGTATGTAGTAAGCCGTGTAGTTCCCGTACGTCAACAGCACGTGCTTGAGCCCGGTCCTGTCCACCGTGGCCACCGAACCGAATTCGTTGCCTCCCAGGACGTCGACCAGATCCATCAGAGCCATGGTCAGGGTCCTGGAGGGCTTCTGCTTCAACTTGCTCGCTACCCCGATCACTCTATCTCGGATTTTCTTTTGCAGGACCCGAGGATGACATCTCTGCTCTTCGGCGTAAAAAACCTCACGTTGCGAGGCGGTCACCGTGCGCGCGACCGCTTTCAGCAACCCGTCTTTACACAGGCAGGTGTAGGCTTCCGGGTTGTCCGCTTCCCCGGCCTCCGCTAGGTACCACTCTGGTTTCCTCGTGACCAGGAACGTAGGCCCTTGAACCTGAGCCATCATCCTCCTCCTCTGCATTCGAGCTGCTCTGAGAGCTCCTTCGTGTGTCGATGCGTCCTGCAGAGGATGTGAATAGGGCTCTTGCTCATGAGCTATATAGAGAACGGAGGCCCACCCCGCAGCAGGGTAGGCAGTAGAGGAGAAAAGCTCGACCAAAGTTTGACCAAGTTCGGTGACCGTGAAGTAGAGAAATCCGACCGCCTGAACATCTATCCGACTGCCATTGAGATTGTCCGACTGCCCCGTTCGACTGCCCCATCCGACTGCCGTTGAGATCGTCCGACCACCGTTGTGATCATCCGACGGCCTGAACATCTATCCTACAGCCATCGAGATCGTCCGACCGCCGTTGAGATCATCCGACCGCCTGAACATCTATCCGACAGCCATCGAGATCATCCGACCGCCATTGAGATCATCCGACCTCCTGAACATCTATCCGACAGCCATCGAGAGCGTCCGACCGCCGTTGAGATCATCCGACGGCCTGAACATCTATCCGACAGCCATCGAGAGCGTCCGACCGCCGTTGAGATCATCCGACGGCCTGAACATCTATCCGACAGCCATCGAGAGCGTCCGACCGCCGTTGAGATCATCCGACGGCCTGAACATCTATCCGACAGCCATCGAGAGCGTCCGACCGCCGTTGAGATCATCCGACGGCCTGAACATCTATCCGACAGCCATCGAGAGCGTCCGACCGCCGTTGAGATCATCCGACCGCCTGAACATCTATCCGACAGCCATCGAGAGCATCCGACCGCTGTTGAGATCATCCGACCGCCTGAACATCTATCCGACAGCCATCTAGAGCGTCCGACCGCCGTTGAGATAATCCGACCGCAGTTTAGATCGTCCGACCGCATGAACATCTATCCGACAGCCATCGAGAGCGTCCGACCGCCGTTGAGATCGTCCGACCGCATGAACATCTATCCGACAGCTGTTGAGATTGTCTGACTGCCCCGTCCGACTGCCGTTGAGAGCGTCCGACCGCTCGAACATCCGACCACCGCACACTCAAGTCCCTCACCAGCTTTTACGCTTTATATTAATTCAAATGCTGCATTGTAGCATACAAGTCCTTACAGCTCTGAATGTGGAAGAATGACACCGAAGCTGCTTGTACTCATCAGATGGGCTAGGACTCCGAAATGGGTTCCAGACAGGTCTGCGTGTGGCATCTCTGAGTCATTGCTAAAACCTTTCTGCAACTGGCACATTACCCACTGGGTTTCAAGTCCACAAATAGGTGATCAATACTTGACCGCCATACTCCTGGCTTATACCCATAGCTTTGAAATCATTCTAGAAGGATGTAGATCTCCTCCTCTGGAGAAATTGCTGAAACACATACAGCGTCGATGGATGGGGGAACGTGTTGGGATGGTGTGGGAACAGGCTGAACGCGTATGTAACCCACACTTGATGCAAGGGAGGGACTGGGACAGTTCAAACAAGAACCTCGTTTCTATGTGGGAACCGTATTATGATCTCGGGTGGACTTTTTGTGACCAGGTGTGTGAAGCGGAACGCATGCTGACCGATTTAGCGTGGTCAAAGCTGCTGCCGGATGTTTGTTTCACCCAAATGGACATAGTGTCATCTGCGAGACTTTCTGTAAAGTCTACCCACGTAAGTGTCTTGACCTATTCTCTTTCTCAGGGTGCTCAGCAGCAGACAAGAGAGGGCTGCAGAGAGTGATCAACACGGCCCAGAGGATCACTGGCTGCTCTCTGCCCAGCCTGGAGGACATTGCCAGCTCTCGCTACCTCAGCAGAGCTGCCAGGATCATCAGGGATGCATCCCACCCTGGCAACCACCTGTTTGACCTGCTACCCTCAGGCAGGCGGTACAGGTCACACAAAACCCGGACAAACAGACTCAGAGACAGTTTCTTTCTGCAAGCCATCACTGCAATGAACAATCACAAATGACCAATACTGAACTGCACTACTACTACTGCAATATTTCACAATGGGACTTATGTGCAATAAGATTCATCCACCATTTCAAGTGAATGTCTACTGTACAGCTTTTGAATGTACATATATTTACATAGCACCTGCCACTTTTATATCTTATATTTATATTTTATATCTTATTCCTATTTTATTCTATTTTACACAAAATGCACCAGGAGTTGCACTCAAATTTCGTTGTATGCAATACAATGACAATAAAGGCGATTCTGATTCTGATTCTGATTCTGATTTCCCTCTATCCTTTGATTATGGTCTTAGAAAAAAAACAAAAACAAACGTTTGTCTTTTATCCAACAGCGTCACAGCCACGTGCTTTTGAAATGCATGTCACCTCTGCGCGTAATTAAAAGAGTGGTGGTGACGTGCACGGAACCTCAGACGATCTACGAGCTATTCAGCAATCACAACGAGCATCCGTCCTGTGTGTGGACGGAGTCTGGGACAAATGTGTCTCCGATGGCGCCCTGCACCGCACTGGTCGATCTCAACGTGGGCATTGTGAGGGTGGAAGAGGCATGTTGGGATCAGCAGAAAATCCTGGAAGCTAAGGCTGCTGCTTACACCGGGGAGCCGGTGAAACAGTTGCTCGTAAAGGCCAGGAGAGGAGTGTTTAAGGACATCACAGAACATGGACAACACAAAGACAGTCACCTGGACCTGAGCCCTGTAGAGGATCAGACTGAGCCACAGTCAACTAACGAGGATGAGATTACTGTGCTGCTGTGTGCCCGTGGCACGGACATGGTATGTGATGCACTGAGAGAGGATGTAAGGTTCAAAGATGATGTTGAACTTGTTGATCTAGACAGGCCCACTGACAACATTAATCATACCAGCATTATGGACATCTGTCCAGGAGACAATTACATGCTGCAGGGTAAGTAGTGTTTCTCATCAGTTTCTTGTAGTCTTCTTACATGTTTATTTTTTTTAATCATCTACCTCAACTTCAATGTTTGTTGCCATTCTCTGTGATTGCAGAAGCCAGAGACAGAAAGGCAGTCGACGAATACACCTGCTACTGCTGCCTCTCTCGAGTCATTTCTGTACAGATGGCGTGTGGACATGCCTGCTGCAAGTATTGCTACAGAGAGATGGATAAATGTGGGAAGTGTAGAGCCATAATCCAAATGAGAAAGGTATCTACCTTCAAAATACCCAAGGACAAGGACTGCTCCTCCTGCAACAAGAAAAGAGAGTGGGTGTCTAACACCTGTACACACTTGGTGTGTCCTTGCCGTGACCGCTGCACAACGTGCGATAAACCTATTGCCAAGATCAGAAGATTGTTCCTCTGAACCTGTCTGTGTTGTGTATTTGCCATGTCTGTTTTTGTAACTTCCCGGGTTACTTTGTAGAAGAGAATAAAATACGAACCTGTTTGGAAAATGTGTCTTGTTTCTTTTTGTCTGCATGGGATGTGTGCATCATAGTGTCATACTATATTGTTTGTACATGTAGGTGGACTAAAGGAAGGAAGGAACGATGTCAATAGCGACTCCACTCTCTGACCCCACTCCCCGTAACAGAACAAAACACAGTAGACTGCGTTTCCAGCTTTATTTTTCTCGCCTTTGGTCGCTACTGAGTCATCGGGACCTGCGATGCTTTTGGTTTTGTTGCTTTTTTTGACAGCCATCGAGATCGTCCGACTGCCGTTGAGATTATCCGACTGCCTGAACATCTATCCGACAGCCATCGAGATCGTCCGACTGCCGTTGAGATTATCCGACTGCCTGAACATCTATCCGACAGCCATTGAGATAGTCCGACTGCCCCGTCCGACTGCCGTTGAGATTATCCGACCGCCTGAACATCTATCCGACAGCCATTGAGATAGTCCGACTGCCCCGTCCGACCACAGTTGAGATCGTCCGACGGCCGTTGAGAGCATCCGACCACACGAATCCGACCGCTCGAATATCCGACCACCACACACTCAAGTCCCTCAACAGCTTTTACGCTTTATATTAAGTCAAATGCTGCATTGTAGTATACTACTCCTTACAGCTCTGAAAGTGGAAGAATGACACCGAAGCAGCTTGTACTCATCAGATGGGCCAGGACTCCGAAATGGGTTCAGGACAGGTCTGCGTGTGGCATCTCGGAGTCGTTGCTGGGACCTTTCTGCAACTGGCACATTACCCACTGGGTTTCAAGTCCGCTAATGCATGATCAATACTTGAGCGCCATACTCCTGGGTTATAACCATGTCTATAGCACCATTACAGAAGGACATAGATCTCGTCCTCTGAACGAATTGCTGAAACACATACAGGATCAATGGATGGGGGAAACATGTTGCGATGGTGTGGGAACAGGCTGAACGCGTATGTAACCCACACTTTTTGCACGGGAGGGACTGGGGCAGTTCAAACAAGAACCTCTTCTCTATGTGGGAAGCGGTGAATGATCCCGGGTGGACCTTTTGTGACCAGGTCTGTGAAGCGGAACGTCTGTTGAAAGATTTAGCGTGGTCAAAGCTGCAGCCGGATGTTTGTTACACCCAAATGGACATGATGTCGTCTGCGAGACTTTCTGTAAAGTCTTCCCACGTAAGTGTCTTGACCTACTCTCTTTCCCTCTATCCTTTGATTACAGTCTTAGAAAAAACAAACAAACAAACATTTATCTTTTATCCAACAGAATCACAGCCACGTGCTTTTGAAATGCAAGTCGCCTTCAATGATAGTTAAAAGAGTGATAGTGACGTGCACGGAGCCTCAGACGATCTACGGGCTATTCAGCAATTACGGCGAGCGTCCGTCCTGTGTGTGGACGGAGTCTGGGACAAACATTCTGAACGTGTCTGCGATGGCGCCCTGCACCGCACTGGTCGATCTCAACGTGCAAATTGTGAGGGTGGAAATGGCATTTTGGGAGGATCAGAAAATCCTGAGAGCTAAGGCTGATCTGCTTTTGTACCTTCCCGGGTTACACATCATTATTGCTTTGTAGAAGAGAATAAAATACGAACCTGTTTGTACAGTGGAAAATCACTGTGATTTGTGATGTTGTGCGTGTTGTAAGTTGCAAACACACGAAATAAACGTGAAACCTCAGTGTCTCATGGTATTTTTATTTGGTGTTAGAAAAAGAATAAGAAACGCAACATGATTACAATTCTGTTACCTTTGCTTACATATGTACGATTTTGCTGCCGCATGTTCTCGCGCCCACGAAGCTCCCCCACCCCACGATCCGATCCTTGCTTCAGTGCGACCTCCGGAGCTTTGCTCGCCGGAGCGTTGTTACACCGGCCGGCCGGGCTTGACATCCTCTGACAGTTCTGCTGTACGTAGCCGGCGCGAGGGATGTGTGCATCATAGTTTTGCACACAGTATAGTTACCGTTGCTCCAGCGCTGTCTCAACAGTCACAGGAACAAACGAGCGATGTCAAAAACGACTCCACTCTCTGACCCCACTCCCCGTAACAGAACAAAACACAGTAGACTGCGTTATAAGACACACCAGCTTTATTTTTTTTGTCGCCTTTGGTTGCTACTGAGTTACAAGTCATTGGGACCTGCGCCGCTTTTTGTTTTGTTTTGTTTTTTTTCTGAGACCCGAACACATCCCCTCCCTCGAGCAAAGCGGTTTCTTCCACCGAACACCAGCGCGTTTCATGGGCTCTCGTCTCAGAGCCGCAGAGCTGTGCAGATGCGGTCGTTTTTCAGATGGCTTGCTTTGAGCTCCCTGTTGACAATCGACCTCCTCAGTTTCTGCCGCACCGCCACCGTCTCGCTGCTCCCGTCGCAGTATGGCACATTTCCACTGCAGGTTGACCAACGTGGTCAAGGGCGTGTGTCCGAAGCGCACCAGGTCGTCGTAGCAGCGTTCAGTATCGGTTCGCGCCAGTTTGTCCGCAAAGTCTCTCATGAACGATATCTCGCAGTGCGAGCAGTTCCAAAACACGCTCGAAAGACACGAGCACAGTAGCAACTCGTCCGTGCCCCCAGCCCTTGACGCCGGTGTCGGCATCGCCGTCCGAGAGTCTGAAACCGACCTGGTCTTCGTCAAACATGTAGATTCCATCCTCGCGCAAGTCTTTCGGGGAGTCTGCCATGAGCACGTATCCCCTAGGCAGCCCTCTGAGCGTACAGTACGCGGTCATGTGAGCAAACAGCCAGGTGAGCGAGGCGATTTTCCTGTTGTAAGTGGTGGGAAGTTGAGTCTTCCTCAACTGACGCTCCACCCCCTGGCCACACGTCGGGTCCGCGTATCACTTTGGGGGCAAACCCTTGAGCCTGCAGTATCGTCCGACATACCGTTCGCAGCGCAGGTGCAGCGTTTCGGGCCCGTCCGAGCCATCCGCGTCCCCCGCCGGTCCGCCCAGCTCAGAAGGTGGCGCTTGGCTCGGGATCTTCAGCAGGACGTGTACGCCCGGATCGCCTCGCGCCACGGCTACCCGGAGACCTTCCGGACCAGAGTGCAGCGCCAGGTCGCCCGCGACGCGTATGATCACTGCGTGTTTGGAGCTTTCCAAGAGAGCCTTTGCGACGCCGCTTCCGTCGAAGCCCTCTGCGGAAACTAGGTACCCGTGCGACGACGTGCGCAACACGTCGAGGCCCGGGGGCAGCGCGTGGGTCCAGCGCCGCGCAAACTCGTGCGAATCCGCCTCGGGCGTGTACACGGTCACGTACCTGCACCTAAAGGGGCCGGTCGCACCCGCGAACCACGCGAGGGCCAGCTGCAAGTACTCGAACAGTCCGGGTCGCGCGCACGATATCTCAAACTCCGCGCTGGCGCTGCTCGAAAGCATCAGAAGCGCGAGAGCCTCGATGGTTTCGTGCACTTCGCCGACCTCCAGGAGCCCCGAGGCTCCTCGCGGACGCGCGTGGCGTACCAGCGCCCGGGTTCCTTTATCTCGATCAGCCCGGAGATCGGCACGCGCGTGTCGCGGTGGAATTTCCCCAAGCCTTTGTTGACCACCACGCAGAGTCCCCTGGTCCAGCGCGTTTCGCGCTGACACGACAGCACCCGCGAACACAGGTTGTCAAAGCCCTTCCACTGAAGCGGGTGACGCAGCCGATCGGCCCTCGCGTCGAGCTGCAGGGTCGGAAACTCGCCACGAGCACACCGCGAGATTCGCTCGAAGGCTTCTGGGGGCGCGCGGAAGTCCCACGCGATCGCAGACGCGCCGCCGCCGCCGCCGCTTCCGCCGCCGCCGCCGCCGCTGCCGGGCCCGATCCTTTTCAGGCTTCCGGCTTCCGGAGAGCGGGTAGCCTCGAGTCCACTCGAGCGCGGAAACGCTCCGATCGGGCCCTCTGCGGAAATTCCACGCGGTGGTCTTGAGAAGATCCCAAGAGTCCTCTCGCGCGCCGTGAGCGCTGTCCAACAGATCCCTGCAGCCTGCTGGCACGAACATTTTGTCGATCACGTGCGATTTCCCCATGCACCGCACGCGGTCTCGGTCGACAAGCTGGTCCGGCGCAGGCCACTCGGGGTCTTCGTCCGTGAGCGCGTTCGTTCGGCACTGCGAGCTGCTTTCTACAACCTTTGTACCAAGGGGCCTTTGTCACGCAGGTGAAAGAGCGGAGACTCGGCCGCGAAGGCCACCGTGAAGCCATCTATCACGGACACGCCAGGGCGCCTGAAGCCGTTCGGAGAGCACGTCTGGAGCTCCAAAAAATACCAGAGCCCCAAGCTCGTGACCACCTTACCGGGGGACCTCCGGATCCGTCGGAACTCGTACACGGGTCCCAGCGTCTCCGCGTACGCGCGTAGCAGCAGGGCTTCTTCGTCACCTCTGGGGAGCAGCTCGCCGCCCGTCCGCAGCTCCGATTCGCGCAGCGGTGTGGGAACGCAGCACCTGGAGAGCAGGGGGGTCAGCCTGTGATCCCTGGAGCAGAGGAAGGCTCCGATAGTGTTCATCCTCAACGTGCCCGGGCAGGAACGCGGAGGCGCGTCGGCGTTCCCGGTCCAGGCGGCCGCGCCTCTGTGCCGAGTCAAGGTTACGAGCTTGCATGTGGGGAAGCAAGTCACGCGGCTGCTTTCCGCCAGGTGAGCCAGCAGCGCGTACACGGGGGGTAGCAGACCTCGTCCGTGCACCTGAAATTCGTAATCCAGCATAACGTCACCCGCTCTCATATCTGGTACGCAATGGTGTACCGCTCTATAGAACCAAGACAGGCACATGCTCACGTCGAAATCGTTTGTGCGCCCCGCGCGTCGCCAGCAGCCTCGCGCAGTGTCCTAGAAGCATCGGTAGGCGAACCCTCGCTCTCCGGTGCACCTGTCCGCTCTCGCCAGCGCGTAGCGTTCCGGGCGTTCCGTCACCTTCAAGTCTAGGTTGTAGGCAGGCAACGGTCGTGACGTGTAACCCCGCGACGACGGTGCCGCCGAGGGCTACTCGGTGACGTCCACGTGCGAGGCTCTGAACACCTGCTATACTGACGCCGAATCTCTCTGGCTCACGCTCGAACATTACGCCAACCTGTACGTGCGCTACATCGAAGTGTGGAGGGGCATGTGTGCCAAGATGACCAGAGACATAACGGCCCTCGAATTCATGGAGCGTACGCAAGACAGGCCCGGGTTGACGTACGGAGAGCCGTGGTCTGAAGCTAGAGCGTACTTGGCGCGCATGATCTCGAAAGCTGCTGCGCTGGCACCCAGAAGCGTGGGAGAGGCCTGCGTTTGCGACCTGAAGAGAGTAAACGCTTTCTTGGTGCGGATTGCTCCGGTCGCTTTCGAGCGCGACAAGCGCAGGATCCTGGCGCTCGTCGAGGGTGTACGCGTGCGCTTGGATGAGGCGAGCTCTGATCTGTGGAGCTGGGACTCTCATTCGACCGACGCGTACCTCGATTTGCGGAGCGATCTCACGCTCCTCGAGTCATTGATCTGAATCGGTGAGATATCAGTCAAAAGCCTGTTGCACGACAGATCTGTGCTGGTGTCGCAGCTGAGAAAGCTCATGCGAAACGAGAACACACTGGAACTCAGTCTGGCCCAAACGAGGTCGCACTCACGCGTCGATGCGGTCGAGCGGGACCATAACACGAACGTGGGACCGCACGCGTAGTCACCTAGAGATGTAGATGTATCCTGTGTGTGTGTATGTATGCCTCGCAACAGCGATCTACCAGGGTGATTCTGTCCTCTCACTGACATCGTGGTGTGGTGTCTCATTCCGCATGGGGTACAAAGAACTGCAGCTCACACGGTTTCATTCATTCACTCAAGATCATTTTATTTTATTTCATTCTATGGTACAACACAATTATGTACGTTTGTGTCTCATTTGCCATTGTGTACTGATGATGTTTTTTCTCATTTTCTACTTATACCTGTTGTGTGAGTGATATGTCCTCATTAAACGTGATTCTGTCCTCACTGGCATTGTGGTGTGGTGTCTCATTTCGCATGGGGTAAAATAAAATAAAAAAGAAAAAAATTGCAGCTCACACGGTTCCATTCATTCACTCAAAATCATTTTATTTCATTTCATTTTATGGTACAACACAATTATACCTGGCTTCGTGCACGTACTTGGGTTTCCTTTGCACTTCCATTAGCAGGGCTTGCCACATAAAACCTTGGGTAAGAAATAAGTACTCGTACATACGGTCTCATCATCATCATCATCATCATCATTGTCGGCTGGAGCCTGAGCGTTCTGCGAGCATCTGGTGCTCTGGGATCATGGACGTGAACTGCGATTATATGGTGTACTACCACGACTTGCGTGCTGATGCATCGCACGGATCCAAATGTCGACATTGCACAAAAGCGGGGTTGTCGATCACGGATGCTCGCGAGGTCTCTCACGTGTTCAAAGAGGACCGCGGACGCCCGCGCGACGACGGCAAAGATGAAGACGACGGAAACGCACCTTGCGCCGGGAGAATGGCGCGACACGTGCTGTCACATGGGGACGAACGCGCGTCCGCCCGCTCGCTTCGCAGAGAGGCAATTTACTACGTGAAGCGAGATGTTCTGTGCGTGCTGCAGGCTCCGAGTTGGTTCTGCGACACGCCCCAACACGGCACTTGGCTCGCTACGATCGGGGACTGCGAGCGGTCTATCGCGCGGTTGCGGAGAGCCGGTGGCATGTGCCTCGCTTGTCCGGGCCTGAACAGGTTGGTGCTGGAGCAAAAGAACGACGATGGCCTCTTACTGCTGATGGACGCGATCCCCCTGGAAAGGACGGCGGCAAACCTGGGTCTCCGCACGTTCGGACCGTTTTTCTGCGACGTGGCGTTGGCTCCTGTGCTTCACGCGGTGCTGCGCTCGGGGTGGCTCGCAGATCGTAAAGCCCATCACCAGATACTGGGAGAGCTGAAGCCGGGCTGGGCCAGGGATTTTTACGATTGCACGCGCGTGGCCGTCGCGTCGACCGGCCACCGAGCATTCGTGCGAGACCCGCCGTGCTTCGCGGGTGACGCGTGTTCGGATCCCAGCGGACGTCTGCGCGTCGAACTCGCGACCGCCGTCGCGGTTGCCGTCGGAGCGCGCGGCCACTACACCCCCGTGGTCGGCCGTGTGCGCAATTCGTGAGATAGAGGACGAGGTTCATTTTCCGTGCGCGGGTTGCGGGACTGCCTTTTTCACATACTGCGCTTTTCTGGCCGAGCATGCCGCGGTGGAGGCGTCGAGGGAAGGCGACTGGCTGACGCGCAACGAAGCGGTGATAACTGTGTGCTGGGCGCTTTGGGGGTTACAACACCCAGTTCGAAACCAGAGCGATGGAAGCGGTGATGATGATGGTGATGATGATGATGATGATGATGACGACGACACCGAAAAGGAAAGCCAAGACTCTTCGTCCGGTACGCGGAGCCTGGGGTGGTCAACCCCACCGTGGGGGACTGGGCCGCTTGCGTCCTGGCTCACAGCATACCAACGGCTCGAGAACCTGGAGCCGCAAACGCTCCTTCACGCTCAGCGACTCGCCACGCTTTACGCCGTGGATCACGTCCCTTGTGCGGCGACGGCGGCGGCGGAGGCGGCTTCTGAGTCGGCCGATCGCATCTCCGCGAATGACCTCGATCTCCTCCGACCCGATCCGAAGCTCATCCGTGCAATCTCGTACAAAGAGCCCTTCTCTGCGAAAGAGCCCTTGGCGAAAACCGAGGAAACGTTGAGCGTGCCCTGCGCCCACAGCGCGCCCCTCGAAGTTCAGGCGGACTCGCCCTGGATCGACGTGAGAGTTCAGGAGCCGAGCCACGTCGCTGGCGCGATCGCCCGCTTTTATCCCAAAGTGTCAGACGCTGCCTTGGACTCGCTCACGCTGGAGGCTCCCGCGCCGGGCTTAGCCACGGGGGACGGGCGCGCGTTCTGGCCCCTGTACGTGAATCCCACTCGGGCGTGCTACCCTATGTACAGAGCCGTGGCGCTGCCTGCAGCGCCCGATCCCGGGTACGCGCTGGAAGTGTTAGCCAGAGCTTGGAGGAGAGTGCCCCGCCACGTTTTGGTCGGCGTGCCCGCGGTCACGGGGCACGCAATCGCTGTTCCGAGGTCTAGGTACGACAGGGATTTCGAGGGCCCCGTGGAGCGGCTCGTGGAAATCGGTGCGATCGCGCCCGACGACAGAGATCAAATTTTGAGGATCCTGACCACGGGCCGTTTGCCCTCTTTCACGTGCCGAAGGGAGAGTTGTGTGGACAGGCTGACGAGTTCGACTCTAGCGCTGGCATTTGCGAGCTGCGGGCGCGTAATGTACGCCGGGCCCGCGACGCGCGCCGACGACAGCTCCGAAGTGACCGTGACCGAGGCGGGGCTGTTGTATTTCGTCGCGTGGTACGTGCTGGTGTACGCGACCGCGATACACATGGTGCCTGCGTCCAAGGCAACCCTGTTGTCTCAAAAAGGGACGGCCGCCGACCGTCTCCTGTGCGAAGCCTTGACCCTGGCAGAGAAGTCTTTTCCGACGTGTCGCGCCTAAGGGACGGGGACGGACTGCGAGTGGTCGATTCAAAGTTACAAGGAGCGAAGCATTGTCGGAGCCATGTCCTCCGTATTTGCGGGTCTGTTGGATACGCGGACCGTGCTGCGCGCGGCTCAGCTGTACGTTCCGACGCTCACGGCGCATCTCCCGTACGTGAGGGCTCTGGGCTTGATCCCGCGCAGCCTGCGAAGCACAATGGAGGCACGGGACGTTTGGCTGAACCGCGTGGCACGCCAGACGGCCGGGCGCACTTCGCCTACGCGGGAGACGTGGCATATGGAAAGCGCAGCAGCGTGAAAGGCGTTTTGCGAGCAGGGCACGGCAGATCGGTGGCCGAGCCGCTGGCGGGCCGCCACAATGACGAGGAGTTCGATCCGTGGCATGGCTGTCTAGTGCTGATGGGCGACCCCGACTTGAACACGGAGGCGTCTTTGCGCAGGAGTTTGGATGCTGAGACAAAGGCGTCGTCGGCATCCTTATATGACCAAACGCAGAGTTT
This sequence comes from Hirundichthys speculiger, assembly GCA_018398805.1. Classification (NCBI taxonomy): domain Eukaryota; kingdom Metazoa; phylum Chordata; class Actinopteri; order Beloniformes; family Exocoetidae; genus Hirundichthys; species Hirundichthys speculiger. The sequence goes on from JAGFBZ010002959.1 coordinate 24,555, forward strand.
CCGGTCTGCGCCGCTCGAAGAAGCAGGCACCGTGCACTCCGAAAGACTCTGCGGCAACCCTCCGGCCGCATACAGTACGCGATCGTTTCGCGGCATGGCGATTCAGCGGGACGTCGAAGAAGAGGACGGGGAGGAAAACGCACACGCCCTCGCGCGCACGTTGGCCTCCATATCCCTGACCACCGGGCCCACGTCGGCAGTAGTAGAAGACAGGAGCCTCGATCGCCCCCGTGCCACTATGCGAGGGTGTTCTGGGCTCACCGTGGTGTCCCCGCATAAGATGGGATTTGATAAACGCGAGGACGACGGCGGTCCGTTCTTGTTTTTGAACGAAGTGGATCACGACAACAACAACATCGCCTTTGCTTTGCGCGAGCAGCAACGACGACAACAACAGGACACGGAACGACGGGAGCAACGATCAGTTCGCTAAGAACGCCTTGCTTAGGCGAAATAGCGCACACTTGGTACACAGTCCACTCGCAGAAAAACGACTGGAAGCGCGACGTGCTCATGACCCATTCGTGTCCCACGCTGGCAGAAGCGCTCTGGTTGTTGCTGGCCGGGGTCAGTAGCAATCAAAGAGCAGAGCCCCAGACGGTGGACGCGCTGGTCGTGATGATACACGCGGCACCCAAGGCTGTCGCGGAAGCGCGTGAGATGGCGGGAGCAAAACTGAAGCCTTGCAACGATGCGAAGGCGCTGAACGTAGGCGCTCACAAAGAAATAAATGAATTTGTGCCCATCGTCGCAATTGCATGCGCTCTGTTCGGAGTGAACGTTGAAGTCAATTTAACCCACGCCGCGTACGTGGTGACAAACCCTACTTTCTGTAAAGTGAAATCTCTGTATTAAGGTGACGGCAAGTAGCACGTGCAACTGCCCGACGCCCGCTCGATCGCACCTCTGCGCGAGTCGCCTTCGATACTCTGTCACCACGGAGGACTGACCCACGCTTACGTGAGACTCAATAACCTACGCTTGAATCCAGTTCCGAAAGACAACTACTGCGGATTTCACTTGATCGCAGCACTGCTGAACAACGATACAAACAAGTGCTCCTGCGCGCAGAAGAAAGAAGAAACGCCTGATCAGCAAAACGGACCGATACATGTCCGAGAACATGCATTCTGAGTCCATCGCTTCGTATCTCACCAGCAACAACATCGCAAAAAAGGGAAAAAGCCACTCTCTGTGGTCGTTTGGAACGACCCTTGAGCAGGAAGGATAGATGCATTCAAGAAGTGAAGTTCATGCTCGAGGCACACGGTTGACTCATGGAGCTGGTGACTGAGAATTGTATGCCGCTGTACGACAAGTCCCGCAGTTACATGTTGTTGCTTCACAATCAATATGAACCCTTGTTACCACAGATTAACTCAGCAACTACTACCTGAGTTACTATGTTGTGAACGCGTAGGTACGTTCGTTTGTGTGTGTGTGTCTTGTTTTGTTTTCTCATGAGAGAACATGAACATGAACACGAACATGAACTACTTCCTACAATGAATAAAGCACTACCAAACCTGATGTGTTGCACTCCGTGTTTTTATTTGCTCAGTTGACATAGGTAGAAAATAAAAAGAAGGAAACAGACACACACATGAAAATGTATTGTAGTACAAGTCCAAAAATGCAATGTTTGCCATATCATCATCATCATCATCATTCGAGATACATCTGCAACAATGTCAACAATCATCAACAGCTCATTCCGTACAGATCCTGGACACGAGATCTTCAGTCTGACATGTACACCGGGTTTTGTTGAGAGTAGTAGGGACTGGAGCCGCGCGCACTGTACTGGGTGCGCGAGTCCCCGTAAAGACTCCGTTCTCGCACGAGCGACTCGCTCTCGTGACCCGACCCCGAAGCACAGGGTTTCTCGCACCGCTTCTCCCTGAGCACCGTGGACGTCATGACCATGGTGGCGATGTACATTCCGTATATGATCACGTTGAACACCGCGATCGCGCACTCCACGTTGTGCAGCCTGTGCTCGTCTTTGATCAGCGGCCTGTAGAGCAGTTCCATGCAACCGGCTACGACAGCCATGAACAGCTCCACGTTCATCATTATCAGACAGGCGAAGATCGTGCGCCTGCCCTTGGCAGCGTCCCCATAGCTCCGCAGACCAGAGGACCCCTCCGCGTCATCCATTTTGCGCTTGCTGGTGGCAGCGAAAAAGCTCAGCACGATGCTCACGACCAGGGCCAGGCAGCCCAGTATGATGACGGCTATGCCGGCGTGAATGTACGCGTACTCGTACTCGAGCCTGCCCCGCGCGGGGTCGTCGGTGTACTTGTCGCACCGGGAGTCCCGCGCGCTATGCCTGCTGTCTATAAAGTACAGGATGTTGTTGGGCAGCGTTAGAAAGCCCACGATCATGGAGGTGATGGTCGCAATGGCCGCACCCAGCTTGCCTCTGAATCGAGCCGTGCTGATCGCGAGGCCCGTGGGCGAAACCCCCGCCAGCTTGCCTCTGAACATCTCCTTGCCGCTGGACATCAGTGAGTTGAAACCTCCGGCGAAAGCCGCGGCTCTCCCGCGCTGCATTTCGTCCCCGCGGGGGTTTCTCTGAACCGCGCCCAGGTCCAAGGCGGACGAGTTACGGTTGGCGATTGTCAAGCCGGTGGATCGAAACGCGCTCTCTTTGAGCGCGTGCAGGCGAGCGCGGAACCTTAAGCGAATTCGGCAAAGCCACACTAACGATAGAGAGCTATTTTGCGCGAAGTGGCGAGGCCCAGATATTTTAATAACGATGAAGCTCGGGAATCCGGCCGTGGAATTCTGCACGGTCGAGTCGCGGCCGTTCGCTAGAGCGGTCACGGACGATCGCTGGTATAGGGTGCGGGGCATCACCAAAACACTGGACTGCATCGCACGACACAAAAAACGCACCAGCACAACCAACATGATATGCCTGGAGCTGTTTGCGAAGATCCAGTGCGACCTCGAGCAAAACCCGGCGTCCAGGCTGGACTGGGTGCGAGACCACGCGCTCAGGCTCAACGCGCCCAGGTCCAAGGCGGACGAGTTTCGGTTGGCGATTGTCAAGCTGGCGGATCGAAATGCGCTCACTTTGAGCTCTTGCAGGCGAGCGTGGAACGCCATCCGCGTGTCGGTGAGCATAGGCACCACAGTGGACGCGCAGTGCAAAGACGTGTTCAACGGTCGCAAGTGCGCGGAAGAAGAAGTGAGTCCAGTGTCTCGTGTGATTCTCGCGCAGCTGGAAGCGCTGCGTCTCGAGCCGATATGCGCGGGTCTCAGAGTGGCCGGGGTGCCTACACTGGACAGGTTCGCATCGGGGCGCGCGGGTCGGTACACGTACCACAACGGCTGCACCAAGGGCTGTAGGTCCCTGCGCGGCCGCAGCAGCTTTTGCACGGAGGTGGACCTGGTGGCTCACGATACGGTCACCGACACCGTGGTGCTGCTGGACCTGAAGACCAGGAACAACGACGTGCTGGACGACTACACTCTGTGGCGATACAACGTGCAACTGTGGCTGACGTGGACCATGTTCTCGCTCACGTACCCGCGCGAGGCCGAGCGGTCCAATGCGTACTTGGTGATAATACGCCCCGGCACCAATTCGGTGGCTGTCCGCAGTTGCATGTGACCCTTAGTGTCCAGAACCATGAAATCTAAGTTTCCATGGTTGGACTGCCTGTGTCCTCAGGTGCTCAACTGCCTCACGCCGATGTGCGTGAACATGAGAGTGTTATCCGGCAAGAGCGGTGGTGGCGCGTGCGCAGTGCGTCTGGCGTGAAGATGATGAGAAAGCAGCAGAGGAGAGAGCTCAAGACGGATCCCTCGGACCTGTGCTATAGGAACATGATGTTTAACCGAGATAAAAGTAGAGTACGTCACGCGCAGGTCACCAGCGCTGCCGTTGTCGCGCCCGCCTTGTCTTTGCCCCTCGGAGATAGAGAGATAGAGCGAGGTGAGGTGGTGGTTGGTGGTGGTGGTGGGGGTGGTGTTATGTAAAAGCTCCATAGATGAAGCTCGATCGCACCAGGTTGATCTGATCATCACAGAGAAGGGAGGCTGCTGCATTCAGGTAAACTCGACGGGTGAAAAGACGAACATGGGACTTAAGCGCAGAGCCATACACGCGATGCTGGCTAACCCGCGCCTCGCTTCGTTCGAGGTGATTGAGCCCCCTCGCGCTAGGCAAGACTGGATTCTGGTGGACCATCTAATAGAAATATACAAAATCAAGGAGAGCGCACTTGTGACGAGCGATCCCGCATCTTCTGTGCTGAACATGGCCAAGGCGCTAGCGCTGGCCTACTACGAAGAGTGTCGAGGAGCGCGCGCAGTCGTCCTGGTGAAGGACGGTCCTGGGGTGCAGAAGCCCAGCGTGAGGAGCGTTAGGGACAGGCGAGGTGTCGCGCCGCACATAGAGTTTTGCAAAACGCACCTGTGCCAAATCGAATACGCCACGCTCAACCTCTTGTCAGACATGGATGCAAAAGACAACATTTTCCTGCTCACCGGCGCGGAGTGGGAGTATGGCGCACTGGCGCGAGAGCAGCCCGACATTCGCGAGAGCGCACCGGCGGTGAACTGTTTTCACTCGGACTACACGGAACGGTTGGAACGGGAAGAGGACGTGTCGCTGCTCGCCGCAAAGGAATACGTGGCGGCCGAAGCCTACGCGACCTACTGCGAAGGCAGCGTGCGCAGACCCACGGGCGTACGAGGGCCCTACCTCTCCACCTTTGCAGATCCGGAGGGCGAACTGTTCTCCGAGATGCATCGGGCGTGTCAGACGTGCACCAGTTCTGAGGCTGACACGTTGCTGGTCGAGTTGGCGAACGCGCTGCCGGGGGCCGTGACCGTGTGTACAGGAGACTCGGACTTAATCGCGATCATGACGGCGAGCGGGCGAGAAGGGCTGACTCTCAGGCTGAACAACAAGAGTTACCGCGCGAACGCGCCTATGCACGCCTCGGCTTTTGGTCAGCTGCTGCATCTGGAGCGCGGACATTCGAAGGCGAGCCAAAGACTGCGTACCGCAGAGTCCCAGAAAGAGCGTTTCTGCGCATTGGCTGACGTGGGAGCGGGTGACGACAAGATGTTGCCCGACTCCACGTGGAGGTGGCACCAGACCTTCGAGAACGCACTAGAAAGCCAGGGCGGATCGCTCCTCAGAAAAACCGCGTTGGGCTACTTGGCCGCAAATGGGATATTGGGTTCCGTGTATATCGCGTTCCTGAATGCATTCTCTCACGCCGGTCCCCGTGTAGATCTGCAAAAGTTTGAGCGGGTACGTTGTAAGAGCCACGCTGTGGACGCTGTACGTTTTGCATTTTGCGACCTGCTCCGAGCGCGCATACGCGCGGGCTTGGATTGCCTCGATGAAGGGGAGGAGGAGGAGAGGAGGAGGAGGAGGAGGAGGAGGAGGAGGAGAAGGAGAAGGAGAAGGAGAAGGAGAAAGAGAAGGAGAAGGTGTTTGAGGAGAAGACCGGGAGTGTCGTGGTACATTCGACAGATCTGCGTAACTTTAAGCGCATGGCCAAAGCTTACGCCTTGGGAGCGGTACCCAAGACAGCGCACGCACGGTTTCTCAAGCTGACTCTGGCCGGGAGACATTTGTACATGCGTGTGAAGACCCGCATGCACACAGACCCAGTGGTCCGATTGGAAAAGGTGCTGTTCATGGCTTTGTGCGGTACGGATTATAGCGTGACACTCAGGGGGCTGGGGATAAAAACGCTGCTGAAGGGAGCGGTGGCCAACGAGACGCGGTTCTCCGCATGGTGCGCGCATATTGGATCGCTGCTGTGGTCAACCGAAGAATCGGACACGCCAAGCACGCACCGAACGTGGGCGAGGACCTTGGCTGACATTGTAGGCCTATCACCCAAATACTACACTACGCATTGGACCGAGCAAAGGTGCGAACAAATGCTCAAAACTTTGAAATATGTGTGCGACCTGTGGTCGCTGAAAAGTCCTCGGATGGGCCTCGCTTACGGCTTCTCCGTAGATCGTGAGCGCGGAGGAGTGGCGGAATTCTTTTGTGGAGCGACCTGAGACCGGGAGCCGGGAGGGGACTGCTACGTGAAGAGAGCCAAGTCGATGAACTGTGTGTGCATACAGACATGCACGTCTGCATGCACTTTACATGTTTGTATTTTTGTCATTTTCCTTGTACAATAAAGCACAACCGTAATGTTACTACAGTGTGCCTAAGTGTCCTTTTTTTTTTTTTTTTTTTTTGTATTTGTGGTGGTGTGCTTGTTATCTCTTCTGCGATCTAGATGCATTCCATCTACGTAATGTGACATACTTAAAACTTCAGCACGATGTTTGTAGGTCCGTTTTGCTAGCCACGCAATGGCTTTCCCTTATCCTTACACGAAGGATAGGTTGACGCAGGCAAGAAATGCCTTGGATGAGATATTCCTGCCGAGTACGAGCACGGACGTGACTGCGGACGAGGCTTGTTCGAGTAATGCGCATATTCAGGTGGTTGCGGACGAGGCGTGTTCGAGCAAGGGCGCGTATTCAGGTTAAGGCCAACGATGCGACTTCTAGAAGTTACGCTTTGCGCCGCCGCCTTTCTGCTATACATTATTGTGAAGATGATGATGATGATGATGATGATGATAATAATTGGACTCCACTAGATGATGAAGACGACGAAGATTGTGATAATGACAGTGGTGGTGGTGGTGGTGATAATGGTGATGATTGGACAGATTACCACGAAGAGGACGATGAGTATACGATGAACGCATCAGATGACAACGATGCTCGGAGCAAAAATCAAGTAGAAAGTGATCATGAAGCCGAAACTGCCCATAGTTCAGAGATCGATGGCCCAGATGAATCCAATGGGGGGACCGGGCAAGTCGCTGCTGTGCGCGTTTACCAAGACAAGGTTATGTCAAAGAACGGTATGATCGAGTGGTCGCGCGCACCAACGGAACCTTTTGCTCAATGCAACGAGCACCCGCTCGAGACCGGGCCTACACAAGAGGCGGTAGCCTCTGCAGGCGACATAGTGTCTTGTTTCCTGTTGTTTTTCACCCCCGAACTACAAAGCATCGTGTTGAAGGCCACCAATCAAGAAGGCATGGCAGTGCGCGGTGCGCGATGGAAGCTTTTAGACGTGATAGACTTGAAAGCATACGTGGGTTTATTAGTCCTCGCGGGCGTTTATCGCTCGCGAGGAGAAGCGGCCGCGAGCTTATGGGACGCAGAAAGCGGTAGGTCCATATTCAGAGCAACCATGTCCTTGAAAAACTTTTACCGTTTCTCGAAGGTGTTAAGGTTCGATGTCCGGAGCAATAGGGATCCCGAGGACAAACTGAGTCCGATCAGAGAAGTGTGGGACAAATGGTGCGAGCGTCTCCCAGCTCTCTACAACCCCGGGCCACACGTCACTGTGGACGAACGCATGGTCCCTTTCAAAGGTATGAGTTTCATGTGTTGTGCATGCAAAGAAAAACAAAATACAAAAAGGGTGACATCTCAGCTTAGCTTTATCTCTCACATGTATTTCTTTTTTTTTTATTCGTATCAGGGCGATGCTCCTTTCGACAGTATATGCCCAATAAGCCCAGCAAGTACGGGCTCAAAGTGTGGGTCGTGTGCGACGCCAAAAGCAGCTACGCTTGGAGAATGCAAGCGTACACAGGCAGACCCGCGAGCAGCAAAGACTCCGGAGAGAGGAACCTAGCGGAACGCGTGGTGTTAGACCTCACCAGCGGATTACAGCATCGTTCTGTCACATGCGACAATTTCTTCACTTCGCACAGTCTAGCTCAGTTGCTACTGAACCGACACCTGACCGTACTGGGCACCATTCGTCTCAACAGAAACGAGCTGCCCTCGGAGATGGTGTCCGCAAAGGGTCGAGAGGTGCTATCCACACAGTTTCTGTTCCATCAACAAGCTAGCCTCATATCGTACGTGCCCAAGAAGAACAAGACCGTGGTGTTGCTGAGCACAAGGCATCCGCGACCAGACGTCGACCACGGTCGCAGGGACAAGAAACCTAAAGCCATCCTAGATTACAATACGACTAAGGGCCTGATTTACTAAAGGTTTGCGTGCGTATAAAAAACGTGTGCAAACTTGACACCACCCGCAAACCAATGTGCAAGCTGATCTACTAACAGCGTGCAAAGAGGACTGCGGCCTCTCAAATGAGCAAAATAGCACACGCTGTTCATTTAGTACTTTTGGCCTGATGAATAATCAATATGGGGCGTACCTGCCAGAAAGAGCTAAATACTGGGAGGGGAAAAATACAAATAGGGCCATTTACCACACGCAATGAGATTTACCAAACCCTGAAAGTAATTGCGGGGATTGTGATTGCGTCTGTACTTAATACGTTCGAAGGAAGGAGTGCAGCATTACGCACCGATGGCTGCTGTTATTGTGGCAAGGAGGCGACATCGCCAAAATCAAAGAATACGCAGAGAGAGAGTCTTTCGGACTCGTGTAAATTTGTTTGGAATGAATGAAAACCAGATAGTTGAAACTTGAGGCAGTGTTTCCACTAGAAAAAATTGGCACCAGACAATGTGACCGGCAGGTTTTCAATTTACCGGACAAATGTTTGTGAAATTTCGGTCACATAGGCTATATGAATTTACTGAGGTTAAAAATAAATCATATGCAGTAGTACTATATCAATGCATGTCATTTAATAGTGTTTTTATTGAAAAACAGGCCATTTCAAATAAAATAAGTCCCGTCAATTGACTCACGAGCATAACTTAAAAAAAAAAAAAAAAAAATATTGCAGAAGCTTGCGCTCTTCTGACTCCGCTGCGCTGTTTTAATGCGGTTCTGCAGAGAGAAACCTCTCTCGCTGGCCACACTGGAGACAGGGATCAGCAGGCTATCTGGGCCAGTTGAGCCCACTCGGGGTAGATTTCACTGAAATCCCGATGAGAAACTTCACAGGCCGTTGAGAAGTTCAAGCCTCCATAAACCGGAGCGCTGTCATGACGGAGATGGCGTCTCTGCGCGCGCACTGTGGCATCAATGAGTGGAGCTGTGGCTGGAGCCGACTCGTCCTCACACACTACTCATTCGTAAAAAAAAAAGTATATGTTTTTTCATAAAATCCATCCATCCATCCATCCATCCATCCATTAGCGGAAGCTAATGGATGGATGGATGGATGGATGGATTTTATCCATCCATCCATCCATATATTTAGCTTCCGCTAATGGATGGATGGATGGACCCGAAGTCGGGTCGCTGGGGCAGCAGCTTCAGCAGAGAGGTCCAGACCTCCCTCCCCCGGCCGCTTCACAAAGCTCCTCTGGGAGAATCCCGAGGCGTTTTTCATAAAATGATGTGGAAATAACCCATTTTATTACAACTGAAATTGTGCTTGGGAGGAGTATTTTCACCTTTTCGGACATTTTGACCGGAGAGATCATAAAATCCCGGACTTCCGCATATTTTACCAGACAAAGTCCGGCAATTACCAGACAACGGAAACCCTGACTTAAGGGCTGATTTGGAGCCGGTCACAAGCACATGCAAAAGGAGAAATATTTTATTTGAATGTTAAATCGAGTATTATTCAGCAAAAGGTTGCCACAGGAGGCACATTCATTTTTTTATTGTGATAATAAATAAATCACGTGTTTTCATGGAGAAAAAAGTGTTTCTTATTGTGCGCCTACCTTGTTCTGCGGTTGGCTCTAGCGTGTCAGACCCATATCATCTGCTCCTCGCAGAAGGTGAGCTGCACCTGCTGCTTAATGCTGGTTAGAGGCATCTCTTCCGCAGGCCCTCCACCTGTTGGTTTGCCGAAGTTTTATTAAAGGCCACTTTTTCTTTAGTTCTTTGCCTTATATCTTGCCACCTTCTTTTAACCTCATCTGCCATTCTTTTTGTTTTACCAACTGCATTTATTCTATCGCAGATTTTCTCCCATATTGCGTTTCTTTTGGTAATGTTTAAATTTCTTTGCTGTAGTTCATGAATGTGTTTATTGCCTCTTCCACTAATATCTCTAACTCCAACTCGTCAAATTTCATTTCGCGCTTGCGTCTATCCTGCTTTCCATCCAGACTCCGTGGCGCAAACCGTAAGACACGCAACACCTCATTTAAATACTGCGGTTTGCACCCGTTTCAATTGCGCGAGCATTCTTAGTTGATCACCCGCAAAACACACAACAACAACAGCACGCGCAAACTTTTTCAGTGCACACGCAATTTAGTACTCTTTATTTAGGATCTTAGTAAATCAGGCCCTAAGGGTGGAGTGGACAACTTGGATAAGCTCCTGGCTACCTACAGCTGCAGGAGAATGACCAAACGGTGGCCCGTGGCTTTGTTCCACAATATCATCGACACGTCTGCCTACAACGCCTTTGTGTTGTGGAGGGAAACGCACCCTGAGTGGATGGCTCGCAAACGTAACCGCAGACGACTGTTTCTGGAGCAGCTGGGGAGAGCTCTGGTGACTCCTCTCATGCAAACCAGGGCGCATGCTCCTCGCGCTCAGTCCGCGTGTGATTTAATCGACTCTATCAAGGAGCAGCCGACCCCTCTGCTGTCCGGAAAACGAAAAAGATGTCAGCTGTGCCCCAGAGCCAGGGACATAAAGACTCGCACGGTCTGTGTGAGCTGCAACAAATATATCTGCGGTAAATGCACACGTGCGATGTGTTACCACTGCTGCAATCTGACTCCAGTGCTGTCTTGATGTGTCGGTTCCATGTGTCTCCTGTACCTTCTTCATCTTCTTCTCCTTCTGCAGCATCTTTATCTCATTTGTGTTGTGCTATGTTGTTTGGCATTTTCATTTAGTTTGTACATTATGTTGCTTTGCCTCAAAATTGCACTCTTTGAAAATAAAAAGAATAATAACACTCCCATGTACACAGTGTTGATTTTGTAATGGCAGTTTATTCATTCGGTCACAGCATTCAATGTTCATTGTTCAGACAATTGTGGTAGTTTATTCATCGGTCACAGTGTTCATAGTTCGGGCAATTCATTCAAGAGTTCAGAGTTTATTCATTTGGTCAACGCATTCTGTGTTTTATTAATTTGGTCAAAGCATTCAGTGTTCATCAGGTAAGGACAAAGTGGCACAAAAAATAAACACACTATAAAGACAGCGCTACAAAAAAAACAAAAAAACACAATGCACACAGTAGAAAGGCATCCAGAGCAGTGTATAGGTGTGTGGAGGGAAAGAAAATAACAGTGCTTGTATATACATGAGTACAAAAGTGAAAAAGTGCTCAATGATAGCTTACAAAAGGTTACAATCAATACCAATGTATAAAGACCCTACACCCCCCCCCCTCACATGTGCAAGCTTTCGCAGGCTGTGTTACTGACGGTTGTATAGCTAGTGCGGATTGCACTGGGTCAACGTTGATTGATCCTCGTACTCTTGCGCCAAGTTCACATATCTCTCATCTTCCCCGCCGT